>JASUUF010000312.1:0-74493 GCA_030449835.1 Clausena lansium
ATCATAAATTAAAAAGGGTTACTGTTCAAGATTCCTAAAATTTATGAATTAAAAAATGATAAATATTTATTTAGAAAAATGATAAATATTCGATATACTTAAATATTTATAAATTATTAATTATTTTATTATTTTACCCCTTAGCTTCATGTTTGGGAAGAAAAATATACTAAAATAACTTTCAATAAAAAAGAATTATTATTAAAAAAAAAAGCAAGATTAAAATTTATAACAAATAATATTAAAAAAAACTGACAAAAGTTTGGGATTAGAATTAAGGCTTTGGGTTTTGAATTTCGGTAAATTTTATATATTTTCTAATTTTTAATCCATTGAATTATATCAGTAATGGAATGTAAATAAATTTATGGGTTGATTTGTCTTTTAGATACTTTAAGGGTAAAATGATAATTTAAATGGTAAAGTCAACTAATTGATTAATTATTTATATTAATAAAATATTTAAATTCAAGATAAGGATAGAAATTTATTTTTTTGATTTTCATTGTGGTGATATTTTAAATAAAATTTGTTATTATTATATTTGCTTTATAAATTAAAATATAAGTAAAATTATTTAATTTTTTAAAGGTCTTTTACTATTTGGGGGTTTTTATTAGTAAATTTATTTTTATCATCTAACTTAAAATATGCCAGACTTTAAAGGGCGAAGCGAAATTATTTTTTATTAACCCCACACGGTTAGTTATTGGATTAGGGGTATTCTAAGTATTTTAATCTTACCAATATTAGTCAACCTGTTAAAAATAGCTACTTTTAAAACTCGTTTGGTATGCCGAATCGATTTTGATAACACCTGGATTATATATAATAATATGTTATGTTTGGTACAATATTGGATTAGACTATAAATAATAATATTTTTTATTATAATATTACAATTTACAAGTTATTATTATTATTATTATTAACATTATAATAAACTAAAATTTTGTATTATTAATTATACGAATCAACCTCAATGATATTAATGAAATATAAATCATAATTTAAATATTTTTATTTTTTATTTTAAAATATATTTATGATATTTATATTATTTTAATTCAATAATCTATTATTTATAAAAAAACAATTTATTTTTTTGAATATTAATTTAATAATTAATTTATATTGTAAATTTAAAATTATAAAAATATTTAATAATTAAATAAATTAAAATAAAATTATAAATTAATGTGAAATTAATAATGATTATTAATATAATTTATTATTTACATTATTAAAATCAATATTTTTATTACATTTATCATATATTACTATAATTTTAATATTTATAAATTATTATATTTAATTGAGTTATCCTAAACAAACTATTCCCATGGCCCCCCTTGAGATAATTTCCTTTACAAAATTAAAGTTATATTGTGGGCCCAGGATAACATAATCCTAATACTCTCACAGCATCAAACATGAGACTGGGATAAAATTTTAAAAAAGGGTCCAATTCCCCACTTTTAATCCTCCAACCAAACGAACCCTTAAAGAGTAACTTGATGTTTTCAATAGTAAGGAGGGCGATTTGAAGATTGTCACTTCACAAGGTGGTAGAATGAAATTAACCCTTTACAAAAATCTATTTGCTCATTATAACTATTTAAAATAGTATTATTTAATATGGAGCCCTATTTTCAATTTATGGTCTAACGCAATTCTGTAATGTTGCTGCAATTCTCTCAATTATTCTTTTCTTGCCATGATAAGTAATCATTTTAAACTTTAATAATTATTCTTTTTTTCTTATTGAATTATGTGATATTATTGGGAATGATAATACTTCACCTACTTTTATTTTGCTTCAAAATTCATATTTATAGTGTGTTTATTTGTGAAATTAAAAATCGGAATCTAAAATAAGAATGATTAATGGTTCTCACTTATTAGAATAGAAGGGAGAATACTAATGAGATATTTGGGACCCACATATTTTTTAGATTTAAGGAATGAGAACTTGATTCTCATGAGAGGTCGAAAATCAAATTCTCATTCCTTAAACTCCTCATGTTACCCTTATCCAAATTTCATAATTCTATTTTTGTTCTCAATTAAAATATTATTATATTATTATATATTGTTGTTGTTATTGCTCTTTATTCTTGTGATTGCTGATAATAATAAAAAAATAATAATGAAAATAAAAATAATAAAAAATAATGATGATCATCATCATCATGAATTTCTATGATTATTATTATTGTTAAAATTATTACTATTACTATTATTATTATTATTATTATTATTATTATTATAAGGTATGGATAAAATATGTTGTCAAGGTGTCCTGATGAGAAAAGCAATGAGTCTTAGGGATTTCAACAATTTGAGTCTCAATTATTACATATTATTAATATACTCCATTATAAAATTCACGACAGGTTAAATAAATATTTTACCATAAAATAGATGAATGCTTGGTAGTGTCGTTAGGGTACACCAAATTTAAAACCTTACTAATAATATAAATAATTAGTACAGAGCAAGTAAGGATCGATCCCACGAAAACTAGTTAGTTTTATTTATCATCAACTCTAAAACAAAGACTTAAAATAATAATAATAATAATAATAAATACCAACTATAAATAGAGGTTTTATGAATTTTTAACTAAATAGCACGAAATAAAGAAACTAAAATACGAAATTAATAATTTAATAAGAATGCCAATTAAAAGAGAAAGAAGTAATAATATTGAAAACTTTGGTCAAAGGATCATTTGCTATCACGAAACATATTCTTATAATAATGAAAACTTTGGTCAAAGGATCATTCGCTATCACGAAATATATTCTTATGTCAATTCTATCATCAATTTTTATTAAAACTATCAACCGTGGATAAAATAAGTTTTGTTAATTCCTATCTTTCCTTACTGAGTCGTTAGGCAAAACAAGCTCTTCTCCTAATCTCTAACCATTAAATAATTTAGAAAAAGCTCTCTAAATTTAAGATAATGAAAGCATTAAGCAGAAAAAGATATTATGTTGATCTAGGCAATAAACACACAAGCTTGGATTATTTAACCTAGGTTATGTTCTCCAATTGAAATCACGGATTCCAATATGCTACTAATGATTAAAATATCAAGACAATTACGGATCAAGAATTTTAATCTAGCAATAAAATTTATTTAAACCCTATCTAATTGGCCACTCAAATAAGACAAGAGTAAAGTCATAAACATTAATAACAGAAGAACATAAACAATTCTAATTAAAGAAATTAAATGATAAAAATTAATTATAGAATATGTGCGGGGTTTTGAATTCACCCTCAACCATATAAAAAATTTAGCATAACATAATTAAGTTGGGAATAAAAGAGTATATAAAATCAGTCATGAGAAATAATTTAAGAGGCTAGCTCTGCTCCAAATTAATTCCTTCGGCTTCTCTTTATTTTTCTCTTCTTGCGGCTGCTGGTTCTTTATTTTTCTCTTCTTGCGGCTGCTGGTTCTTTGTTGAAATCTGTGGCTGCCTTGTTGCTTTCGGTTGTGTGGCGCTGCCTCCAATTTTATGTGGCTGCCGATCTCTCCTTCAAATTGCCGCCTGAAAAACTCGTCCAAAAGCCAAACGTTGGCTTTTATAATGCTTAAGCCACCGACCTTTTCCAATTCTAAAGCGAAAAGAATTTGTTTCCATTCACGTGCATGGAATCCTTTAAATTGGCAATGTAAATATTGCATGCAACTTAAAGCCATGCACATTAATTGTCCTCAATTCATAAGGCATGAATAATGCCCGTGAATCATGCATGTACAATAGCCAACTCTTTATTGGATTTTAATTCCAATTCTTGGCTAATTAATTTGCTTTCCAGTTTAATCTTCATGCCCTTGTTAATGCCATGCACATGCTAATGGAAATTGCTTCTCACGTGAATAGCCACCGTTATATTTTCCTTATGTGTAGATTTCCTTCTAAAAATAATGCTTCTCATGTCTATGTGTAAGCAAATTACTAATAGTTCTTCAATGCTTTCCTTTTTCTGATTCTTTTGAACAGATTTCTTCTTGACAGTTTCGATTTAATTTCTCTTTAATCCCAGAATATACGTAAAATAACAAAATATAAAAATTGAGATTAAAAATTAATATAATATAATATAATTTAATAAAATAACTAAATTAGAAATTAATTAACTAAAATAATTATAATATTTAATATCAAAACAAGAAAAAGATGGAGAAATTAATAATAAAAATTTAGAGAAAATATGCGCTTATCAATGCCACATTAGTTAAGACTTAGGACTCAAGTTGAGATTTAATTATTAGGAATATCTAGCATTACTCAAAGTTTTTTTTTTCATTTTTAAATATCTTATAGAGGCTAATTGAGAGAATTTTCTTTGAGTGGCATGTGTGGGTGCTAGTTGCTAGATTCTATGGAATTAGGACAAGTTATGAAAGTTACTAGTGTTGCTTTGAACTTTCGTCTTGAGTACAATCTTTGAAGTATTTAAATTAAAATAGGGAAAAAACTATCTACACTCTCAATATTTATTTAAATGATCACACAGATTTCTTTAGTTTTATAAATAATTCTAATGCACTCCTTTAATTTCATAAATTAATTACATATACTCCTTTTTTACTATTTTACCCTTGATTACAACAACCATATGTAATTGACTTTAAATAAACTTCTAGAATAAATATAAATTAAAATAATATAATATGATATATAAAATAAAATAAAATTTAGAAATTATTTTGAATAGCTATTTTTAATATTATTAATATATCATATTCTTTTAATAATAAAAAAAGTATTTGATATATTAATAATATTAAAATAATTATACCTAAACATTCACATAATTTATAAAATTTATATTATTTTATTTAAAATATCTTTTTTAGCTATGTCTATATTAATATAATTCTTAAAGTCAATTTTTGGATTAATAGATTTTAGCATTAATAAAATCCGTCGGAATAGACTAATAATAACTTAATATTAAAAATAATTTTCATTATATACGTTCTTTTATTAATTATACTTATTGCAATATTATTTTTGTATCATATGATATTTATTTATTATTTTTATCTTATTACTATATTTATATTTATTTGGGTTGTTATAATCAAATGATATAATAGTCATTTATGAAATTAAGGAGATTTGTGTGATAATTTAAACAAACCTTGAGGGTGTGGGTGGCTTTTTTCCATTAAAATAAAAGAAAGCTAACTTAAGTAATTGAATAAATTATGTTTACCAAATGTGAATAACTATTTTCTAGGGTCGGGTAAAATATCCGGCCTGACCCAGAAAAAATGAATTAGAATCGGATCGGATTGAAGATAATACCTGATAAGATGAAATTTTTCCAGCCCGATAGGTTGGCTTCAAAATAAAAAAAAAAAATTGTAAAGAAACAAAGCAAATAACAAATCAAACACACAAACACAGTACACACACACAAACACAATCAAACACACGCACACAAACACTGAAACAATCTTGCCATCACACACTCTCAATCTCTTCTTCTCTGATTTTCACTCTTCACAGCGGCACCGGCACAGCCTCACGCATCGTCGCTCGTTGGTCGTGGCTTGGGTCGTGGCTCATAAGTCGCAAAAGCAAATTGACGCATGGATGCAGCATCGACTCCATGGATTCGACGCAGACGCAGAAGCAGCACAGCCGCCGATCATCATTTGCAAACACAACCACCAGATCTGCTGCTCCTTGCCTCCAGCCCACCACCATCACTAAGTTCCTCCAACTCCAAGCCCACTCCAACCTGACAACCCGAATTCTCCAACCCGGTAACCCGAATTGTGTCTTTGAAATTTTAATGGTATATACTAATTTTAGTGGAAATTGCAATTGCTAAATTTTATGTTCAGCACTTAGCAGCTGTTTAGAGTTTTATGAAATATTTCTTCATATTATCATATGTATATTTCTTTAATTTTTTGCAAGGACAGTGGGAAATTGGGAATAATTGACCCGACTTGACCCGAATTACCAAACCCAATCCAAATTGTATCTAATCCGAAACCAATTCGATCGGAACTCAATCCGATCCGAACATTACTAATTCGGATTGAGTTCGGATGAAAGTCTCTCAAACCCAATCAACCCGAAATTTGATCGGGTTAATTCAAATTCGACCCGAACCCGATTTTGTACAGCCCTACTATTTTCGTTTCAAGAATGTGATTTAGAAAATGACACCAAACCGTACACTCAAATTTAAAATACAACAAAAATAGAACACCATTTTCTTACCAATTGAAAAAACAAGAGTCAATGTGGCCTTAGACAACGAAGATACAGAGCTTAATTCAATTACAACCTATTGTTTTTAATATGCTAATATATTCCGACTACAATTAAAATTCTAAATATTTATAATAAAAAATCTATCGGAAGTATCCTTAATAAATCTAATATATCACAGCCCGAATTTTTATATTTCCTTAATGCCGGAGTGATTAACTATTAGAACCTAATATGGTCCAATTAAATTTGATAAAAAGAGGATGAAATAAAGATTTGTATTGGATGAATGAAGTAAATTCATAGATTTGACACTTAACCAAAAAATAAAAAAAATTCCTGACAAAAAGCTTTAAATGACATTCAGCATCTTTAATCTGAACTTGAAACGAAAGAGATAAGTGTTATATAGATTTGTAATAATGTCATCGAAACTCTGAGAAATCTAACAGTCTTGTATATACTCTGATTCTGGGCAGCCAAAAACAAACAACATGATATCCAACATGAGTCTCATAACTGATTGGGGGGAAAAAATTGAGGAACAATTTGAGTTCTTCCTCCAGAAAGAATACATGTATGAGATGAAAAATTGAGCAAATTCGACTGATGCATTTTCGAAAAGCCTAAAAGCTTCTGACATAAGCAATTGTAAGTACTCACTATACAATTTAGTTCTTCAAAAATTAACCAAGGACAGAAAGAGAAATCAACCACTGCCCTGCATCACTAAAGTTTTAGAGCCTCTCTAAACCCAATGCTGAAACTATTTTGCAGGCCCTTCTTAGGGGCAGGAACTGCAACAGTTCCTTTTTGCATCATGGCCACGAATTCATTGTAATCTATCCGTCCGTCCTGCAAAATAGAAAGACATGATTGTTTACCATCCGAGGAAGGAAAAATATAAAAAAGGTGTTTTTGATAAAAACCATGAAGCCACCCACCACTTTGAATGTCTTTAAAGATTTTATAGCAGTGATAACATGGCTTAAGTGTAACCACCCTCGTGAACTTATCAATAGAAGGACCACAATCAAAAGCTGACTAGAATTTCAATTACTCAATAAGATATATAAATCAACCAAAAGGAATAACAACTGAACCTAAATCTTGGCCAAGTAACCATTTGTGGGTCTATTGGAGTGGCCCTGCATATCCAGAATTAAAGCACCTAGGGAATATTGGGTGATTCAACTTGTTTTTATCCATAATTTAGTAGTAATTTCCTATTAAGATGAGAGAAACCACTTACGTTGTCTTGATCAACTTCTCGAATCATTTCTTCCAGGCGAACATCTTCTATGCCAAATTCCTCGCAAGCCTGTTGAAGCTCATCTGGAGTAATATAGCCACTACCATCTTTGTCAAAATAGGAAAAGGCAGCAAACAGATGATCCTGTCTCTCAATTTTATTTAGATGCATTGTTGCAGCTATGAACTCTCCATAATCAATTGTTCCACTATTATCTACGTCAGCCTGCATTTTAAGAACATGGGGATTAGAGACACTTAAACCCAAATCAATTATTTCATATTCTTATAACAAATTGAAACATAGAAAGAAAATAATATCCAGTTATAATTTTAGATCCTTTGCCAACTTGCCGTAAATGTCCAAGAAAGGGATAGACAAACAAATTTATGAAAGTTTTATTAAAACCCTAGATTTCTTTTCAAATGGACATGAGATCAATATGCCGAAAGATTCATAAATACTGATTCTACATCCAAAGCACATTTTTTAATAAGCAGTAAGGACAGGGTGTAAGCATAGTTTACAGAAGTTCTCAAATGAACCAAAAGATGTAGTAAGTTAGCAGAACTAAATCCAGCCATTGACCACAAAATCCTCATTCCCCATATACTTAATTATGCCTCTAGCCATCATAACACATATATTAAAAAGAGAAGAGACATCTTAAATTTAGCTATCTCAAACTAAAGAAAGATTTGCATATATAATTCTGGAAAGAAATAGCAGATAATGTACGCCTGGAATATAGAACTTCTGTCTTCACACTGTTAATTCAGTCATAAAATATGTACAGAATGAAGCCAGAGTTTTAAAAATTCTTGATATTTCTTATTTGCAGCACACTTTTATCTCAATAACAACCTAGACCACAAACTCTTCCCCAGAGGGACTTTACAATTTGTTAAAGTACATGCCCACAGTTATATTCAAATCTCTAGAAGGAATTTCATGGGCTTAATTATTAAAACCATGACTCTAGGGTGAGCAATCTATGTATTATATGGATGATGAAAGAAGACAGGAGGGAAAAAAAAAGGCTCAGGTCAGTAAAGATTGGACAATACTAGACCTTATGACTCCCTTAGTTTTAACTGGATGGTGACACACTATAATCATCTGATCAGATAAACTTCATTTGGTTTATGATTGTTATTCATTTTTAACATGACTTACTTAGAATTAATTCTTTAAAAGGAATTCAATAATTTAATATACTCGGTTCATCCGTTTTCCATTTACCTCTCCTTCTCACATTCATCTTCATTTTATTACTGTTACTGTTATACACGTGTATAATTATTCACTGTCACCAGTGGTATTTCACTATTTAAATGCCAACTCAAATATCTTTGACAGAAGAAAACAGAAAAAAAAATATTAATAATAAAATAAAAAGGAAAGCATTTTGAAATCTTATGTCTAAAAATTTGATTCGATGCTTACTGCTTGCATTAAATCATAAATTTCAGACTCCTTAAGGTTTGCTCCAACTCTTTTTAAGCCAGCCTTAAGTTCTTCAAAGGTGATTTGACCGCTGTTGTCTGCATCTATCATCTTGAACATTTCTTTTAGACCAGCTATTTCTTCTTCGGATAGGCTCTCTGCAATAACCTGCAGGAAAAGAAGGAAAGAAATTCATCCTTTTTTAATCTAATAATAATATTTTCAACCTGAATGCTGTAGCAAATATACGGGTATTATGTAAGACATTCAAGCGTAAAAACATTTCAAAGATGATATCTTCACAAACTAGTGACTCACTCGAAGGGCCATTTTCTTGAGCTTATTCATAGCTGAAAATTGTTTCAAGCGACTAAGGACAGCAGAATCGAGAGGCTTGTCAGGAGCCACACCATCAACTTGTACCCAAGGGTGGCCTGCAAGGAATTTTTTTACACATTACCAACAGAAAGATAAATCCCGACATGAGACCAATTGACAACTAAACCTACACTCATTCATTAGGTAATATCTAAGTAATGCTTACAAGTCACAAACAATTATTTTTGAACTAATAATACCAATAGACAACAGAAAAGAACTCACACAAAACTTCATGAGCAGTTAGCCGCCTTCTGGGGTCTCGAACAAGCATTTTCCGCACTAAATCTTTCGCACTCTCAGAAATATTGGGCCAAGGGTCCGATGAAAAATCAAGATCACCATGCAGGACCTGCTCGAATATCTCTTGCTCGCTTTCTGTGCGATACAAGTAGAAAAGGAACAAAGAAAGGGAAATCAGTTACAATTAGTTGACTATTGGTTATATCAGGATAAAAAAATTTACGATTTTAAACTAGGAAATAATTCTCACCTGCCCAAAAAGGAGGCACTCCACTTAACAGGATATAAAGGATTACACCAGCACTCCAAACATCTGCTTCTGGACCATAACGCTTTCGAAGAACTTCTGGGGCAACATAATATGGGCTACCAACCACATCGTTAAACTTTTCACCTGTAGCAAGAAAATCATCAGTTCTTAATCAAATTATGGAAGAGTCATAACTCAAAACTTCTTGTAGACCTATGACTAGCCAAATAAGAAAGCAATGATGTAAAATCATAGGAGCAATAGAAAGCTAATGCAAGCAATAGATCCTGGATATGAAGCAATAATGAAAGAAACCCATGATTAAAACCAACTAGATGAGCACCTAAAAATTCATTGTCTTTCCTCTTTCCAACATTTCTCATTCAATAAGCAGGAAACTGTTATGGTAACTGTCTATTTGAAGCTTATTATTATCTCCCTAATTAAGGCTTGGGAATCAATTTCATGTCCAAATCATGCAAGTTTGGACATAAAATGCAATGTGAAAATGATTATATGTGTTTTACGTAAGGTTTGTATAATAAATGCTTTTCTAATATGGTACAGGCAATACAAAATTGATTGCAGGTAAAGCAAGTTAAAGACTTAAAAAATGGCAAATGAAAAAGACATTGAAAAAAAAGTGCAATTATTTAGTTTTACAGAACAACAGTTGATATATACCTGGTTTAAAGAATATTGATAATCCAAAGTCAATTGTCTTAAGAAGTGAATCCTCATCTTGACTGATAAAAAGAAAATTCTCAGGCTTAAGGTCACGATGCATAACCCCCAATGAATGACAAGCTTCCACAACCCCCACAATAGTCCTTGTAAGCTCAGCAGCTTTTCTCTCCGTATAATGCCCTCGCTGGATAATCCTATCAAAGAGCTCACCACCTGCGCATAGTTCCATAACAACATGAACTGCCACTGCATCCTCAAAAGCCCCTTTGATAGATACAACATTTGGATGCCCTGCCAAGTGGTGCATTATTTGAACTTCCCTTCGTACATCCTCCACATCCTCATCAGTTATTAATTTTCTCTTCGCAATTGATTTGCAAGCATACTCTTTCCCAGTCCCTTTTTCCACACAAAGGAATGTTGTCCCGAATTGACCTTGTCCTAGTTTCCTACCAAATTTGAAAAATTCCTTAAAATTTCCCGTTCTCGTCTGTAAAACCGATCCAGTCCTGAGTCCAGCACTAGATACCCTCTTCATTTCTGGGGAATTCTTCGGTTTTGTGGGATGTTCTGGTTTAGCTTCAGGTTTAGTTACCAGCTCAGTTTCTGGTTTAGGCATTGTCACCTGTTCTGGTGGTTTATTTTGAACAGGCAAAGGCGATTCAGGTTCTTTCGATGTTGCCTCAGTCACAGTTTCTTCATCAGTACGTGTATGATTAGAAACTGACTCATCAGTTGCTCGAGGCCGCCACATTGCAGCGGAAACTGATTGAAGAAAACCATTCTTGGAAATAGTTGGTCCTACACAAGTATTCCCCATTTGATCCCACCCTTAATATTTCCTAAACAACTCCACTAATTTTCTGCATCAAGATCTAATTCTACACCACTTTTCACAAAAAACTTGGAACAGATCAAACCCTTATATTTTACTCAAAATTTTGGAAAACTATTAAGCTTGAAAACTGCAAAGCTTCAATTGCAGCTAATACAATAAATAAGAATTTATTCAGAAATCCAAGAGATAAGTAAATTTTCACCAATTTTTTGTAATAACAATAGAGTGTAGCGTTTACTCAGCCAAATAGGACAAGAGTTATCAACTTAGCAGATATAATTACTATGCAGACAATATGTATTCAACAAAATACAATAACCCCAAAAAAGTCAACTCAAATTAACAATCAGTGACTAAATCAATCTTACTAATTCAACAACAATACCAAACAAAGATTAACAACGTCCCTCAAATTCTAAAGTTCCCCAAAACTAAACACTCAGTACAAAATAATAATAATAATACAGCAACTAATACTACCAATTAAGAGCTGCATGAAGCATCAGAGCTCAGCAAAATAGAACAATTCAACTAGAAAGGGGAAACTAAAAATACCCAGATGCATGAGTAAAATGAAGAAAAATAGAGAGATCTTGAAACAAGAAAAAGGGCATTAGTTTACCAGGTGACCAGGTCTCTTTGACTTGGTTGAAAACTTGACAGGAAAGAGAAGAAACTTTTTTGGCTTTATGCCTGTGTCTGTATTTGTTTGTGCAAAGTCATGGGCTCATGGCTTTGTTTATATCTAAAACAATGCTAGTGGAGGCTTCGACTTTTATTAGCATTTCGGTCCTTCAATTTTAGTAAAATCATTAATACTTCAGGATATATTTTGTATCTTCTCATACAGGTCCATTCATCAGATTCCATTAATAAAATTATTGATTTGACCAATCATTTCTGAAAATTTTTATAAATAATCTCAAATGAATGATGATGAATATAAGCTAATTTTAAGAAAATACCATCAAATATTGGATGGGCGGTATGTCCTTACTTGTGATTTTATTTAAATAAATTAATGTAGAAGACTTACACATAAATATAGTTATATAAGTTTTATATTGAGAAATTATTATTTTTAATTATTTTATTATTATTGAAACAACAAATAGCCATTAAAATGTTCTAATGTCTCTTTGAATCATAATATTTTAGTTTTTTATCAATGAACTACTTAGCCACTAATTTCATCAACTGTTGATTTTTTAATAGTTATTAATAAAATCAATAAAAATGTGGTTGATTGATAGAAAATCAAAAGATTATGTATTGTAAGGATATAGATAGAAAATCTTAATGATTATTTGTAATTTTGACCAAAAAAGAGGTGGCTAATGAGTAATTTCCCTTCAACATTTATATATATATTTGGACAGATTTAGAGTGAAAGAGATAAACGCGTTAGTTGGCAATTTGGTCAATTTGTACACACCAATTCCCGTAGTTTTCGGTTGATTTATGCCCCACGTACTTATTGGTCTTTTTTGGGGCGGGTATTTGACCCGATTTGAACTGATTTGAAAAAATTAAATTCGGTTCGGATTCAGATCGGAGGTTTAACCCTATCAAATTAGATTTTAGCCAACCCGATCAGGTCAGTCATGATCGGGTCCGGTCCGATCTTAAAATCTATTGAAAATAAACACAAATTCTTCAATCTGATTAGATCCGAACATATTCGGATCGGATTATATATTTGGGTTGAATCCGGGTTATATTTCCTCAAACCGCGAATAATCGAGAAATCCAAATTGGTCAATCCGAACCCGAATTTATACACCCCTAGTCTTTTTCATGTATTATTTATTATTTTTTTAGTCATTATGTTAAAAAATTCCAATATTTATAGTAAGATGAATTCTAACTCTTATAATAAATTTGATAAAATTAATTGATAATTGTAGTTACTCATAAAAAAAAATTATCTAAAATTAAACATTTTAAATATTATATATAATATATTTTACAAATGACTATATGAACCCATAAAAATACTACATCAAAGCTTAAAGAAATAACAAGTGAAGTTTGACATAGAAAATCAAGGAAATAAGCAGAGAGAAACTAGGAAATACCGATCAACATAATCAAACAAATTAAGTTAATTTCTTAAGAAAATTCTAACAAAATAATTAACCATTATAAATCTATTAAAATTGCTCTTACAAACTGATATTTTCATAAAACACTTCCTGATTATGCCCAAAAAGATTTATTCAAAACCCAAGGCTAATGGATAATTCTTAAATAGTTTGTACATTTCTTATTCTTTATTTCATTTATTTGATTACTTGATTGTTCCTACAATTCATAATTGAGTTCCATAAATAATTAAGCTTGAGGATAACTAAATTCTTGGATTATAATTTGTGCTATTGCAACTTGCTCCTCCATATTACCCACAAATAGGTACTTGAATAATGACTTAAGTCTACCTAAAAATGAACCTCAAAACTGTTAGGAAAAATTTCTTATATGAAATATATCATTGTTTACATAAACGGTAGAATAATTCAAAGACATCACATCAATTAGTCAGTCATTAAAGTAAATATATTTCATAAGGAAATGTTTAAAGGTTGAGACCTACCTATCCTATGCAGGTTTTGATTAGTTGAATTATATCACTAGAGCCATAATAATTTTGATATCAAAACAATCATTTTTGTGTCTTCATCCAATTTTCATTCATGTGGAGAATTGTTAGGAAAAATAGCACAAAAATGGCTATTTTGAGGCCAATTTTGGGCAAGATGAATGTTGAAAAAAATATACTTAGATAGATGATTTAGAATTTCCTCTGTGAGCTCTTCGCAACGAATCATAGAGCGCTCAAATTAGTGCTTAGGTGAATACAAAATTAGATCTCAAAAAGCGCCCAATGGTTTGGAAAAAATGAAGGAAAAAGTGGCAAATCTGGAAAAATAACTAAGAACTAAAGCCTTTATATATACTTACACATGTGATAGATAGTAAATATTGGAAGGATAAAGGCTCTCTTTATGTGTGCCCACGCAGAGGGGTGCAGATCAATTTGGCCTTGACTCGTGTGCGCTCACGTGTCCAGCCTACACGAATGTCATCCAAATTTGGGCCAACAAGTCTTAGTTTGGTTTTGTCATTTTCTTTTTATAATGCAATGTGAAATTAAATCTGAGAGTGTAACAGCTAAATCAATTAAAAGCCGTAACAGCTATTATTGTAGAAATTGAACAAGCATAACAGCAAGAATTAAAAGGATGTTATGGGGATGAACATGGCTGGTTTTCAAGGGGAAATATAGCTTAAAGAGCTGTTACAAGTGATTAAATTTTGCAAATAATTGCAATGATTACATATTTAAATTTCAAAATTTAAAGTAGAATTTTAAATTCTTGAATTAGTGCATATTTTCATGGACCAAATTGCCCTCCTCAAAATCTTATAAATTGGCTTCTAATTCCATTTGCAAACCAAACCAAACCAAAATCCAAGTGATTTTCTAATCTTCATTTTCAAGCAAATACTCTCTAGCTTTAGGCTTTAGTGTGATAGAATTCAAACATTAGTTTGAAGTTTGCTGGAATAGCGAGGTTGCGCTGCCAATACTATTCGGATTTGTTGTATCTTGGGAGGTAGACACCAGTATAATTTAAGCACCGTTGTGAAGGTGGCAAAGTTGTTTTAAGGACACTGTATCTTTACAGGTCTCAAGTTTATATTTTCCTTTTATTACATATTATTGAACTATATGTTGTATATCTTTATGTTGTTTCAAGCCTTTAAAATAAACCAATAGCCTTTCTTTCCTTCATCACGGACGCCATCATTAAGTCCACCACTAATAGCACCTTCACTACTATCGGTCAGTGGGTCTTGGGTTTTTTGTTTAAATATACCCTATTTGCCCCTAAATACTAAATCTATACCCTATTACATACATATGCCTCATGAACGTGGGAAAAGTAAAAAATACCCTTGAAAAAACCGTGAATCTACACCATTTCTTCCTCTCACGGCTTCTTCCTTTCACTATTCCTTTCTCACGATTTTCTCTTCTCACAATTTCTTTCTCTCTTACGGTTTCCTCCTCTCTCACCATTTCATCTCTTACCTTCAATGCAAAGGTTTTTAATGAAAATAAACTCTGGAAAAGGTGCATTGTCAAGTGGTGAATCCTTGTTTGAAATGCAACCATTTTGTATGCTTAGGTTTTGATTTGATTTCATTACAAGTATATTTGCTAATGATTTATGAGTTTTAATAGTACATTATTCATTTTTCTGCTTGCATACACACGCTATTGAAAAAATGTAGGGATTTAAAACCTCAATTTAAGTTATGAGTGATTGAAAAATCAGTCTAGGAAGAAGTCGAGTACGAAGTCTGGTAAGTCGAGTAGGAATGAAGTAAGGGAGATGAGTAAGTCGAGTAAGTATATTAAATAATTTTTTTACTCTAATAAAAAATTACGAGTAATTTTCGTACTCGTCCTCATTTACTCGACTAAATAATTCTTTTGGACAAGTCGAGTAAGAATTATGTAATTTTTTAAAGAAGTCGAGTACGAAGTCGGGTAAGTCGAATATTTAGTCGAATAAGAAGTTAAGTAAGTCGAGTATCTATTAGAGTATGAAGTCCAATAAATATATTGAAGAGGTCGAGTATTAAGTTGAGTAAGCATCGAGTAATTTTTTGAACAAGTCGAGTATGAGTCGAGTAATAAGGTCGAGTAAGTCATTTGAACAAGTCAAGTAAGTTAACTAAATAAGTCGAGTAAGTCTTGTAATGTAATTTTATTCAACTATTTCAATAATTTTTTTGCTAAAATTTTTTAATGATGCCAGTGTCTTCACTCGTCAGTGGCAACCGTACATGTTCTTATCTTGTTTAATGTTGAATGGACTAAGGAAAATGGTCAATACAGATTTACTAGTACTCAAATACGGGGTATTAAAGTGCCATATTCAACTACATTTGAGCAATTGGTCGAAAGAGTTGCACAAGTCATTTCTATTGACCTTTCTAAATTTGTTATTAGCATGAAGTTCAAGTTCAAACCATCGTCAGAGTCTTTGCCAACTGTGAAAATTTTGAATGATTCTGGTGTAGAATTTTTTTTGAAGAAGCGGTTTAAAAAATCCTTTCTGCATCACTTATGAACGTAAAGTAAATATTGTGGAGCCTAGTTGTCATATGAGGACAGAGAATAGTCCACCTATAACACATTGTTCGTGGGAAGAGAGTCATTATTACCTAACCATTGGTTTATCAACATCTTAACATGAAGTTGAAAGAGTTAATATAAAAGATGATGGTTTTATTCCTGACCATTTTGGCAGTGGAAATGAATTAGAACAAGAACTTATACCCAACACTTAGGTTGATGTGGAACATGAACCAACCGAGGTCCATCTTTGTGTGGAGGATACAACACTACCAGATATTGAAGCACCAACTGATAGTCCATCGGCGCTGACTGTAACTCAGACAAGGTCTAGTAATAACTATTTAGGAAGACTCAGTTTGCTTTGTAGTAGTAATTCAATATGCAAGAAAAAAAATTCCTTATTGTCGATAAAGCATCAAATGAAGTTGACGATGGCAACGATGGATTTGTGGAAACACAACAATTTTCTTTTGAAGAGGCTGTAACAAAAAATTTTGAATATAAAACCTTCAAGTTTGGTAAGGATATACTTGTTGTCACTTGCGTGGATAAAAACTATAAATGGCATCTTCATGCTGTTAAGGTCAATGATTGTGGTATGTTCGAAATTAGAAAATATTGCCATGTGCATTATTGTTTCCATGATGTCTCCAAGAAAGATCATCGACAAGCTTCTGCAAAACTAATTGCCCAAAATATTTAGTTTAAGTATGATGGTTTGTCTTCTTTATATAGGGCTACAGACATTAGGCAAGATTTTCAACAACAATATGGTTACGATATAAGTTACCACAAAGCATGGAGAGCAGGGAACTTGCAATGCAAATTGCTCGAGGATCACATAAAGAGTTTTATAAATTGCTTCCTCAATATAAGGTAATGCTTTAGAAGAAGAATCCTAGACCCCGAACTTTCTTTGAGGTTGATGACACAAATCACTTCAAGTACTTCTTCATAGCAATAGGAAGTTCTTTGAGGGGATTTTCTTGTTCCATTACGCTAGTTATTGTAGTTGATGGTATGTGATTAGTGTTAAAAATTGTATGTTTACTAAGGGATAAAAATATTATTTTGTGCTTATATTATAATTTACATTTGTAATTATGTAATATATTATGAATTTCTAATTATGATTTTAAATATTTGATATTATGTATTTTTGTGTGTTTATTAAGTAAAAATAATAATTTCATGTAATTCGAAGCTCCAAACAGATAAACGGATGTCAAATATGGATTTCGGATGTCCGAAAAGCTAGGTCATTATTGAAGAGAATCCACGACTTTTGTTGTAAAATTATAAGTTTTTTACCATGTTAAGTGTAGTAATTGTGAAATTATAAGTTTTTACCATGTTAGGCGTGGTAATTATTAGTAAAAAAATTAGGCGTGATTGATTGGATTGGGTTAGGTTTATGTTTAGATTAGTGGGTCATTTATGTTTGATTAGTGAAACAAATGTAAGGTTGTGATTAATTAGGTTATAATTAAGTGTGTGGTGTGGATTAATTATGGATTAGTATAAATTGAGAGGGGGAGAGCACATCTCTACACCACTTTCTTCATTTCTTTCTCCCCAAATTCTTCTTCTCATTTCTCTTTGTAATAATTTAGTTAATTAATTTCTTAAATAAATTTAGTTTTATTTCCAATTTTAATTTTTTTTAATTTCTTTAATTATGTTTAATTTAATTTCAATTATGTCTAGCTAAATAATTATAGTTGGGGTAAGGTGAAACTCTTAGTAGAAAAATATGATTTAATCAAGTTTTATTTTTAATTATATAAATTAAATTATTTTCTAATTAAAATTATCCATATTTTATATTTTGAAATTTTAATTTGTTATAGACAAACAAGGGAGTTTGGCACAATAAATTCTTAATATCCTAATATAAAGTATGATAAAATGGTATTTTGACTTATTGTAGACAAGTTAAATTTTGGCACACTAAGTACTTAATCCATAATAAAATTAATGGGATAGGTTTAAAGAGTTGCTTAATATATGTCTAGTATCCTTACTTTGAAACTTGACGATTGGTCACTTATTTCTACGAGGGCTTAACACCCCAAAGTAGACAAGTGGTCTAAATGATGTGTAATGGTGAATTTAGGGATAAAAATCTTGAAGATGCACTAGATTATCTTGACTAATTAGCTAAAAATGCACAACATTGAGATACTGTTGGAACTTTTGAATTGACAACTAAACCACAACCATCTCCATCCAGTGGAGGAATCCATAACCTTAGGGAGGATCATGATTTATAAGAAAAATTAGCTTCCCTAGTTAGAAAAATTGAAGCCTTAGAACATAAAAAGAGTAATCAAGAAAAATCTGTTCAAGAAATTGCATGTAGTGTTTGTAGTTCTAATGACCATTTCACTCAAGATTGTCCCACTCTGCTTGCACTAAAAGAATGTCTCCATGATCAAGCAAATGCCATTAACACTTTTAATAAGTCAAACCCATATTCACATACTTATAACCCTAGTTGGAGAAATCATCCAAACTTCAGTTGGAGGAATAATAATAATGCACAATCTTCACAAGCACCACCTCCACAAAATTTTCAAAACTCTTAGCCTTATGTACCATATATTCCACCACCATGGAAAAATCTGAAAGATACAATGCATTCATTCATTCGAAAGCAAGATGTTATTAACAATTAAAATGCACAAACTTTTTCTGATTTGAAAGATACTCTTGCTAAAATTGCTTATGCACTCACAATTAAAGAGAAAGGTAAATTTCCAACTCAACCGTAACCAAATCCTAAGATTCAACAAAATCTACCCATAGACCAAATCAAGTCAGTTATAACTCTTCATAGTGGTAAGATTGTTGACAGACCTATTCCGAAACCTTGTGAAGATGAAGATAATGAAAATTCAAAGGGTAAGGAAGGTTAAATAAACTTACACCTAATGAAGAAATAAACAGCGTTCCACCTGAACCACCATTTCCACACGCATTGAATAAACTAAAGAAATCAAACCACTCTTCTGAAATTTATGAAATTTTTAAGCAAGTAAAAGTTAACACCCATCTGTTAGATGCAATTAAACAGGCACCTTCATATGCCAAGTTTTTGAAAGACTTATGCACTTTTATGAGGAAATTGAAGGTAAGAAAGAAAGCTTTCATGGCTGAATAGGTAAGTACCATTCTATCTACTAATAATACCATGAAATATAAAGATCCTAGCTGTCCTACTATTTCTTGTATTATTGGTGATCACAGAATTGACATGCTTTACTAGACCTTGGTGCTAGTGTTAATTTGCTTCCATATTCAGTTTATCTTCAACTTAATCTTGGTGAGTTAAAATTAATTTCAACCACACTTTTGCTTGCCGATAGATCAGTTGAAGTACCAAAAAGAATAGTGGAATATGTTTTAGTACAAGTTGATAAATTCATATACCCTATGAATTTTATTGTCTTGGAAACTGAACCTGTTGTGAATAATTACAAACCAATTCCTATAATTCTGGGCTGACCATTTTTAGCAACTGCTAATGCTTTGATTAAATGTAGGAATGATTTAATGAATTTGTCCTTTGGAAACATGACATTACAACTCAATGTATTCAACATGACGAAGAAGATGATGATAATGAGGATGAAGAAACTGAATTAATTGATTCAATCATTGAGGAACACATCCAAGATGAGAAACTTACAAGCTTTATGGAAACTTATTTTACTGATTCATTTGAATGAAGTAATGAATTGAAATGTAATATTACTAACACATGCTCTATACTTGATTCTATGCAGATGCTTAAGGATGATAGTCCCAATTACAAGACACATAACAACTTGAAGGGACGACAAAAATGGACGAACCAAAACCTGAGAATAAATCGATTTGCGTTGTTAAAGCCTTCAATTCAAATCTTAATGATGCTAGTAATGTTAGTAAATTACAATTGAATGATCTTGAGGAATTAAGGAATGATGCATATGAAAATTCAAGAATTATAAACACAAGAACCAAAGCTTTTCATGATAAAAGAATTTTTCGAAAAATAACTAAAATTGGTCAAAAAGTGTTGCTTTGTAATTCTCATCTTCACTTGTTTCTATGGAAGTTAAAGTCAAGGAGGAGCGGCCATTTGTTGTGAAAAATGTATATACATATGGGGCCGTGGAAACTGAGAATCCAAATAACAGTGTCATATTTAAAGTTAATGTAAGAGATTAAAACAATATCTGGAATAACAACCACGTGAAGATGACACCGAAATCAATTTGAGTGACCCACCAAATCTTGATTAAATCTTTAATGGGTGACTTAAATTTTTTGTTTTGTTTTGTTTTACTGTTATTTTACCATTTGATTGTTTAATTGTTTCTTTTTATGTCTCAATTGATGCACACCACATAATTTTTTTAAGGATTATAATATTGCTTGCTTAAGCGTATTTGTTCAATAATTGTGTTCTCTCTCTTTATTTTGAATATATGTCATGAGTACCTCAGTAAGACAAATCATCTTCATTAGAAGCCTTTTACATGTGAAATATCACTTAAGGGACCTGATACAAAGTTGTAAATCACATCCCATTTGGGAATAACAACCACTAGAGTTAGTAGTCTACGTTGAGGATCTTGAACTGTAACTTTGGGAAATATAAGGAGGAATATATGAATTCCAATTGGAACTTGAGGTTAATGTAATAAGAGGACATATGTAAGTTTTATTTATTTAGTGTGTTTTCTTTTTGTTGTTTTGTTCGCTTTCACGTTTGTTTTTATGTTGCAGATTTAATTCTCTTTGTTGGTTATTTTGATTTACTATCTCATATAAATGGCGAACAATGGTACTTCGTGACTACTTGAGTCGGTATCCTCAGTTTCCCATAATAACTGAAACTCCAAAACCAAACATGGAAGAAATACAACATAAACTACATAAGCGTTTTCCTTCTCTCCCTAAAAATGTCCTTCAGAAAATTTACAATGCTCGTTATGAAAGACTGCATTTGTTAATGCTCAAGGGCATTTCTCATGACATTCGTTGGTTAATAGAAGCAAAGTTCCGATTAGCAGGTGAGTTTTCTGATCCATTTATTTCTTATATGCTTGGTTTTGGTAAAAGCACATTCACTAAAAAGAGAAGAGCTAAATGACTTGGCTCTAAATGTCATAACTGTGTACGACGTGAATGCAAGCAAGCGATTTGTAAATCTTTAGGAATGATTTCTGATACTCATGAAGATAAAATCAAATTCGTTAAAGATATCCTGAATAAAGAATCGTTAGATGATATCTTACGTTCTCTTGAGACGCATCGAAGCGGATATGTACAATGTGCAATTCACTAGTTATGACAACTATTCCAAAAAGAAAGTGCACAGTTTAGTCTTAGAAATTTGACTAAAAAAGACCCTGTTTGCTAGTTTATAAGAAAACTAGATGGGAAGCCTATCATCGACCCATAGAGGGCGTTCAAGCCGTTACTGGACATAAAACCAGAGGAAAATGTGAGCCACAATCACAACTACTAGCAAATATCCTTTCCTTTTAAATCTTTTATCTTTTGCATGATTACTTTTAATGATTTAATTTTATGTCTAATTACTATTTGCTTTTTCTATTTATTTTTTAATAATAAGCCAAAGCTTCACGTGTCATTCGAAAAATACACCACCCCATTTACAGATGTGTATCATTATGTCTGTTATCAAGATTTTTAACTGCGTGTTTCATTTTCAAACCATCACAAATTATTTTTAAAGATTATTCCAATTACAGCAACTTCGAATAGACTATTCAAGAACATTTGTGTGCTTTCTTGGTTTCGCTATAGGAAGTACAAGGAGTTTGTTTAGGCTACTATAGATCTTGGTCGAGTCATAGCAAAGAGAAAACTACACCTTGTATATGGAGGAGATGATCGAAGGAGTTCAAAGCTTGTCTCAGAAGTTGTTTCCACTAGAGGAAGCCAAGTCCTAGGCATCATCCCAAAAGCTCTAAAATCTCTAGGATGCCTACCCGGCACACCAATTGGAGAGGAGTTAGTTGTCTCAAGCATGCAAGATAGAATATCTGAAATGCTAAATCATGCTGATGCTTTCATCTTCTTACCAGAAGATCTTGCAACTCTACAAGCACTTATTACATTTGTATCTTGGGCCCATTTAAACGTCCATCAAAAGCCCATCGGTTTGTTAAATGTTAATAATTTTTATGATGGCTTACTATTAATCATACAATTAAGAATCATTTTATTTCACCGACTATAAAAAAAATTATTTATTTGTGCAACTACTACTAATGAATTACTTGATCTTTTACAAGCTTACAAATTAGAGCCAGATCCCATGACCTTGGCATTAGATTGGTCAACCTATGATGGTAACAGTAGCAATAGAAAAAAGTGCAAATTAGATTTAACTCTCCGTTTGTAAATATTTTCTGTTTTAGTGTTCAGGCAATGTCTTCTAAACTTTACTTCTTTCCTTTAAGACATTGAGAATAATGTCTAGTCCATCTTAGGGGGAAGGAATAGTTGACAATTATGGAATGTGTTAGTCTTGGTGATGCTTTTACTAATTTTTGTGTAAAAATTAACTTTGGATAAAGTCGAGTTGAAGATGGCAGAATTATAAAGTATAATGACTCTAGAAACGCATCTTCTTAGTCTTAGAGTTTTATTTCAAAAAAAAAATCTAACGTTTTCTTGTTCTTTGTCATCTTCTTTTAAGCCACTGCAGCCAATTCGAGTGTGATTTTTCCTATTTTTTCTTTTATTATTATTATTTTTTTTATATTTTTTGCCTCTACATGCGTATGTATAAATAATGTAATGTCAAGGATAAGGTTTAGAATAGGTTGGGGGGTGGAGATAGTTGACGTAAATTGTAAATACGTGTGTTTGTTTATTTAAAAAAAAACAGCAAAATTTTTTTTTGTCTAGGATGGCTGTGTAAAAGTCAATACTTTTGAGACGCATCTTAATAGTCTAGTTTGTATTATATTTTGATTTTGAAATTCATAGTAAGTTTTTTTTGTTCCCTTTTTCTTTGAATTACTCAAATTTATGGATTCTCCATTTGATTATCACTAATTAATTCACTTTATCATTTATTCAATTAACAGGTATTATTAAATCATTCTTCTCATACGCACACTATGACACATGCTAGTGGGTTGTAAGTTAAAATTTTTAATTTGTTTGGTTCTTTTGATTCATTGGAGATAATATCAAGGTAGTGGAAGATTTATATATTTAAAAAAAAAGAAAAGAAAAAAGAAAAAAGAGAAAAAGAGAAAAAAAAAAAGAATTTGTTTAAATTTTGCTATATCTAAAACCTGAATAATTAAGCCCGTTGGGGTGTTTCAACACTTAGTACCCTAAGGCCAACTAGTCTGGGAGTTACTGGCCTAAAGCTCGCTACATGGGTTGATGATATATTGCTTGTTTATTTATCTGGAACCCGAGTAATTAAGTCCGTAGGGGTGTTTCAACACTTAGTGCCCTAAGGTCAACTGGTATGGGAGTCACTAACCTAAAGCTCGCTCCATAGGTGACAGATATGTTATTAGCTTATTTATTATAAATAATCCGAGTAAGTAAGTCCGTAGGGGTGTCTCAACACCTAGTGCCCTAAGGCCAACTAGTTTGTGAGTCACTAGCCCAAAGCTCACTACATGAATTAAATATGTAATATTTTAAAATTGTATGAATAATACTGCCTAATAAAAATAGTATTTCTGATGAATCTCTGGAACAAAAGTATTGTTTTCTTTTGATAAAGCCCATAAGTATTGTGTTAATTTCTTGAGTACAAAAGAAGGTTTAGTGATATCTTGGATAATGAGTGAATGATAACAAGTTAAAGTAAAGGAATTTAGGAGGATTCATTTATTTGGTAGTTTAGAGGATAGATGAACAACTATTTACTTGCATGTGAATTTTATAAAACTTAATTTATTATAGCGCTTCTATTGCTAGGGACTAGTAATAAGCTGGTTGGGGGGTGTGATTAGTGTTAAAAATTGTATGTTTACTAAGGGATAAAAATGTTATTTTGTGCTTATATTATGATTTACATTTGTAATTATGTAATATATTATGAATTTCTAATTATGATTTTAAATATTTGATATTATGTATTTTTGTGTGTTTATTAGGTAAAAATAATAATTTCACTCAATTCGAGGCTCCAAACAAATAAATGGATCTCAAATTTGGATTCCAGAGGTCCAAAAAGCTAAGTCATTGTCAAAGAGGATCCGAGACTTTTGTTGCAAAATTATAATTTTTCTTACCATTTTAAGTGTTGTAATTATAAAATTATAAGTTTTTACCATGTTAGGTATGGTAATTATTAGTAAAATAATTAAGTGTGATTGATTGGATTGGGTTAGGTTTATGTTTGGATTAATGGGTCATTTATGTTTGATTAGTGAAACAAATGTGAGGTTGTGATTAATTAGATTTTAATTAAGTGTGCGGTGTGGATTAATTATGAATTAGTATAAATAATTTGGGGGGGGGGGGGGGTGTGTGGGGGAGCACATCTCTACAACACTTTCTTCATTTCTTTCTCCCCAAATTCTTCTTCATGTCATCTCTCTTTGTAATATTTAGTAAATTAATTTCAATTTAGTTTTATTTCAAATTTAGTTGTTTTTATTTATTTTAATTACGTTTAATTTAATTTCAAATATTGTTTTTATTTCAATTATGCATGGCTAAATAAAATTATAGTTAGGGTAAGGTGTAACTCTCAGTAGGAAAATGATGTGATCCAGAGTGCTCAGAGCATGAAGGGCCAATTACGAGAGCACGAGCTAAGAAGATCAAGGAAGCCATGCAAGGATTTATTCAAGCTACTTTGGATGACTTCAATTCAAGTTTAATTTGCAAGAGTCCAATATTCAAGATGGGCTTGAATGAGGAGGAACCAGCCTTGGTACACTTGATTCGGGCTAACGAGGTGGCGAGCATCAGAGAGGATGGTTTTTGAAATATAATAAGGGCCAAAAGAGTAATTCTAAATCTGTAGATGCATTCCTTACGTCGAGAGCTTCGAAACGGTATATTGTGGGTTAAAATCCGACATCATATGACCAAGTTATGGCCCGTTTAAAATAAGAGGCTTTGCAGGCCAAGGCCCTGCGGGTCCAGATTTTTAATTTTAGGGTTTTCTCTTATTTTTAAGTTAGATTAGGATTAGCCACCTTATATAAGCACTCCTTTATGTTATTTTGAAGAGACTTTTGACATTATTGAGTTTAATATCATTGAGAGAATTTTCTCAACTTGTTCTTGAAAGAACTTTTGACTTATCAAAGGATTTGCTAACCTTTGTGGCGTCTTATCTAGCAATCCGGGTTCTTGAGACTTAGCTTCTCAAGGGTTTGGATATTTTATATGAATTTTAATCATATTGGCTTTCTTGGGTTTTTGTCAATCTAGTTGTGGGTTGTTCTACCTTGATCTAGAAGGGTTCTCATCAGTTGGTATCAGAGCTTAGGCACCAAGGTCAGATTCATCTATTTTTATTGTTTTTTTTCCCATTCTTGTTTGAGATTTTTCATTCTTGTTCTAGCAAAAAAAAAAAATCGTGAATAGTGCGCATGAATAGTATCGCATGAACAGTGCCGCATGAACATGCTGCATGAACAGTATCGCATGAATAGTATTTTTAGGATTTTCTTATATCAATTTTACATCCTTGTGGTTTCTTTCCTTAAATCCATAAATTTTACCTTTTCTCCTAAATTCATTCAAATTTCAATTATTTAGGAATTGCAAAAAAAAAGAAAAAGAAAAAAAGAAAAAAATCACATTATTGATAATCATATTGGGTGATCTCCTTTGTGTTCTTGGTTTTGTTATTCTTGTTCGTTTGTTTCCTTTTTCCTTTTTCTTGTTTCTTGAACTGTGATTGTTAGAAGGATTATACTTTGGTACTTTCCCTTGATTGAGTTATTAGTTCCTAAAGAACTTGACTGAGAAAATATAGGAGTGGTAAAAGGCAAGAGTGTGTGAGCACAGTTTCGGGTAAAAGCCTATTTGAGTGTAAACACGAGTGGAGTGACATCGCGAGTGTAAACACGTGAGGCTTGTGAGGTACATTGTTGTTTTTCTATTTTGCTAACATCTCTTTGCAGATTCAAATAACTAATATGGATGATAAAAGTGAGGCGCAACCTTCTACGGTAGACTTTACTTTCACTTTGAAGGCAATGCACCAGGCATTTGAGAAGATGAATGCGAGGTTTGATGAGATGGGAAGCCAGTTGAGGCAACATGAAGCTGCCATTAAGGGTATTTAGAAAGAGCAAACTAGTAGAGAGCGTAACAGGGCTGGACATGATGAAGGAAGACATAATGGGAAAAATAATAGGCATAGATATGAGTCTATAGATGAGTATGAGGCAGAGAATGAAATTTGGGAAGATGATGGTGATGATCGAGCATCCAAAATAGAAAGGGATAGAGTAAGATATAGAAGAGGTAGACAAGAGAGGGGGTATAGGAGAGATGAGGAGGATAGAGATTTAGGCAAACTCAAAGTGAATATTCCTTCGTTTCAAGGAAGGAGTAATCTAGAGGCTTACTTGGAGTGGGAAAAGAAGGTTGAGTTGATATTTGATTGTCACAATTATTCAGAGGAGAAAAAGGTAAAGCTAGCAGTTATTGAATTCACTGACTATGCTATTATTTGGTGGGATCAATTGGTGAATAATAGGAGGAGGAATCGAGAAAGGCCGATAGCTACATGGGGAGAGTTGAGGACGCTTATGAGGAAGCGGTTCATTCCTAATCATTACTATAGGGATCTTTATCTTAAGCTACAAAGCCTTACCCAAGGATCGATGAGTGTAGAGGATTACCATAAAGAGATGGAGATCGCTATGATTAGGGCTAATGTAGAGGAAGATAGGGAAGCTACAATGGCACGATTTTTGACTGGATTGAATAAAGATATTGCCAATGTAGTGGAGCTACAGCATTATGTGGAGTTGGAGGATATGGTCCACATGGCTATGAAGGTGGAGAGGCAATTAAAGAGGAATGGTACAGTAAGGTATACTTCGGCTTCTTCAAATCCATGGAAACTAAAGTGGAGTAATAATGAGAGACGACATGAAGGTATCAAGACTGAACCACCTAAGGCAAAAGAAGATTTCAGTATCAAAAACAAATCTAAAAATTTGAATCTCAACCACAGAAGAATCGGGACATCAAGTGCTTCAAGTGTTTGGGTTCTGGACACATTGCTTCTCAATGCCCAAATAAGAGAGTTATGGTGATGCAAGATAGTGGAGAATTAGTGAGTGAGAGTGAGAGTGATGGTGGGGAGATGCCAGCGTTGATTGATGCTAGTGATGATGATGAAGTAGAATACCCTGCGAAAGGTGAATCCCTAGTTGCTAGGCGTGCTTTGAGTACACAAATGAGTGTTGATGACATGGAGCAGCAGAGAGAGATCATCTTCCATACTAGATGCATTGTGAATAATAAGGTGTGTAGTATGATAATAGATGGTGGGAGTTGCACCAATGTAGCTAGTACTACCCTTGTAGAGAAGTTAAGGTTACCCTTGTTAACGCATCCCAGGCCTTACAGATTGCAGTGGTTAAATGATTGTGGAGAGGTCAAAGTTAATAAGCAAGAATTGGTAACATTTACTATTGGAAAGTATAGTGATGAGGTGCTTTGTGACGTAGTTCCTATGCATGCTGGGCATTTATTATTGGGAAGGCCATGGCAGTATGATAGGAAGGTGACACATGATGGGTTTAGGAATAGATATAGCTTTGTCAAAAATGGGAGAACCGTGACGCTTGTTCCTTTAACACCAAAAGAGGTCTAC
The DNA here is from genome assembly GCA_030449835.1 of Clausena lansium. NCBI lineage: Eukaryota > Viridiplantae > Streptophyta > Magnoliopsida > Sapindales > Rutaceae > Clausena > Clausena lansium. The sequence continues at coordinate 28,352 of JASUUF010000312.1, forward strand.
GAGGACCAAATAAAGATGAGGGAAAGAGAACGACAAAATAAAAAGAGTGAGGTCGAGAGTTATGAGAAGAAAAAGAAAGAGAGTGAGGCTAAAAGTGAGAGAAAAGAAAAGAGTGAGAAAGAGGGAAGAGTGAGAAAGAACTTCTTTGCAAGAGTGGGTGAGATTAGGAAAGCATATAAAACAAGCCATTTCATGGTTTTGCTTGTGTTCAAAAAATCATATCTAACCTTTGATAACATTAATCCTTCTCTTTCTAGTGTTGTTACTTCTTTGTTACAGGAGTTTGAAGATGTGTTTCTGGAGGAAATGCCTATTGGCTTACCACCTATTAGAGGCATTGAGCATCAAATAGATTTTGTACCAGGAGCTGTCATACCCAGTAGGCCAGCCTATAGAAGTAATCCCGAGGAGACCAAAGAGCTTTAAAGGCAAGTTATAGAGCTGATGAGCAAGGGGAACGTGAGAGAGAGCATGAGCCCATGTGCAGTACCAGTGCTACTAGTACCAAAGAAGGATGGGAATTGGAGAATGTGTGTTGATTGTCGAGCCATCAATAATATTACGGTAAAATATCGCCATCCCATTCCTAGGTTAGATGATATGCTGGATGAATTGCATGGAGCTTGTTTATTTTCTAAAATTGATTTAAAAAGTGGCTATCACCAAATTCGCATGAGAGAAGGTGATGAATGGAAAACTGCCTTTAAGACTAAATATGGATTGTATGAATGGTTAGTTATGCCTTTTGGTCTTATTAATGCACCTAGTATTTTTATGAGATTAATGAATCATGTGTTGCGTGTATTTATAGGTCAGTTTGTTGTTGTTTATTTTGATGATATTCTAGTGTACAGCAAGACTTTAGAAGAGCATATTGCACATTTGCGATGTGTGTTAGATGTTTTGAGGAAAGAAAAGTTGTATGCTAATTTTAAGAAATGTTCTTTTTGCATAGAGAAAGTTGTTTTTCTTGGTTTTGTTGTTGGTGCAAATGGTATAGAGATGGATCAAGAAAAGGTTAAGGCTATTAGGGAGTGGCCAACACCTAAGAGCATCAGTGAGGTAAGGAGCTTTCATGGTTTAGCTAGTTTTTATCGGCGATTTGTTAAGGATTTTAGCACTATTGCCGCACCTCTTACTGATGTTGTTAAAAAGAATGTTGCATTTACTTGGAGTGTTGAACAAGATAAAGCATTCATTGATCTTAAAGAAAGGTTATGTTCTGCACCTATTCTAGCATTAGCTAATTTTAGTCGTACTTTTGAGATTGAATGTGATGCCTCAGGAATAGGTATTGGAGCTGTTTTGATGCAGGATCGAAGGCCCATTGCTTATTTTCTTGAGAAAAAGATTGAGCAATATGCTAATCAAGCTAATAAGGGTAGGAAATGTGTGATTATTGAACCCGGTGATTGGGTTTGGGTTCATATGCGAAAGGAGAGGTATCCTGTCCACAGGAAATCTAAGTTGCACCCTCGAGGAGATGGTCCATTTCAGATTCTTGCGCGTATTAATGACAACGCTTATAAAGTGGATCTTCCAGGTGAGTATATCGTGTCCGCTACCTTTAATGTTTATGATCTTTCTCCTTTTGATGCAGGTTCAGATTCGAGGACAAATCCTTTCGACGAAAGGGGGAATGATGTGATCCAGAGTGCTCAGAGCATGAAGGGCCAATTACGAGAGCACGAGCTAAGAAGATCAAGGAAGCCATGCAAGGATTTATTCAAGCTACTTTGGATGACTTCAATTCAAGTTTAATTTTCAAGAGTCCAATATTCAAGATGGGCTTGAATGAGGAGGAACCAGCCTTGGTACGCTTGATTCGGGCTAACGAGGTGGCGAGCATCGGAGAGGATGGTTTTTGAAATATAATAAAGGCCAGAAGGGTAATTCTAAATCTGTAGATGCATTCCTTACGTCGAGAGCTTCGAAACGGTATATTGTGGGTTAAAATCCGACATCATATGACCAAGTTATGGCCCGTTTAAAATAAGAGGCTTTGCAAGCCAAGGCCCTACGGGTCCAGGTTTTTAATTTTATGGTTTTCTCTTATTTTTAAGTTAGATTAGGATTATCCACCTTATATAAACACTCCTTTATGTTATTTTGAAGAGACTTTTGACATTATTGAGTTTAATATCATTGAGAGAATTTTCTCAACTTGTTCTTGAAAGAACTTTTGACTTATCAAAGGATTTGCTAACCTTTGTGGCGTCTTATCTAGCAATCCGGGTTCTTGAGACTTAGCTTCTCAAGGGTTTGGATCTTTTATATGAATTCTGATCATATTGGCTTTCTTGGGTTTTTGTCAATCTAGTTGTGGGTTTTTCTAGCTTGATCTAGAAGGGTTCTCATCAGAAAATATGATTTAATCAAGTTCTATTTTTAATTATATAAATTAAATTATTTTTTAATTATATTATCCATATTTTATATTTGAAAATTTTGATTTGTTGTAGACAAATAAGGGAGTTTGGCACGATATCTTAATATCCTAGTATAAAGTATGGTAAAATGGTATTTTGACTTATTGTATACAAGTTAAATTTTGGCACATTAAGTACTTAATCCATAATAAAATTTTGAGAAAATAATGGTAATTTATACAATTAATCTTTTGAGCTATAAAAGAATATGATAAAAAAGAATTTATTAAATTATATTTACTACAAAGAGTGGATCCATAACCTTAACTAATTTAATTCCATAGTTTTACTCAAATTAAATTTCATATATTTTAATTTTATTTTATTTTCTTAGATAAATTAAAATAAATAAATTAAATTATTTCCCTGTGGATTGACCTCGGACTCACCGGATTACGTTATAACTGAACACTTTTATACTTGGGAGTTATAAAACACTTTTAAGTCGTGTCAACAAACTCTTTGAATAAATCTTTAGGTTAAATAAAATTATTATTAATAAACCAGTAACACATTATTAATATTTAATTAATTTTTAATATTCAAAATAATTTAAATTTTATATATTTGCTATGTTTATTATACTATTACATTTTTACTTATTATAAATTTAAAATAAACATTTGATTGAATAAGTATTTTTCTCAATAAAAATATATCTAATAGATTATTAATATTAAATATAAATTAATTTAAAAATGTATGCACTTATTAAATTTATTTTTATTTCATATTTCCATTATTATGAGAAGTAGACCAAATTTTTTGGGTTATAAAGTCAAAGGAAAAATAGTAAAAAAATGATCTTTTTGAACCTCACATACATCAAAAGTTCTTAAAAGATTTTAGAAATCCAAATTACACTTTTTGAGTCCACTTATAACACTAAAAATATTTTTACAAAATTCTTTGTGATACTCAGAAAAACTCCCTTGATATTGTGAATTCACTTCAATTTTATTTTTAGGCTTCGGCTTCTCTAATTTTAGAGTATCTTCAAAAAAATTCTTCAAATGAGATTTTTTTAATAAGGTTGTCATTCTCTCTCTTCAATATTAAAGAGTGAGCTCTCTCTTTTCAAATAATATTATACTATTTTTTATATCATCATTATTAATGAAGAGAGAGAAGTAATATGACTATATATATATATAGTCATGCATACATTATACATATGTGTACATATATGTACATATATATATATATATATATACACACACATACATACATACATACATACATACATATATATATAGTCCCGATCTGGTCTAGGAAAGCTTTAAAACCGCGGGATTTTAAAGGCTTAAAACTTAAAGCACTTAAACCGCACGATTTTAAAGCTAAAAACATATGTTTTAATATATTAGAAATTGTATTTTTTTTGTCTGTAGTATATTGAAATCTATACTTTTTTTTAATGTTAATGGCACCCTCATATATATATATATATATATATATATATATATATATATATATATATATATATATATATATATATAGTTTTTCTCTAATGACAATATTCTCATTTTAATTCAAATGAGATTTTTTTAGTAAGGTTGTCATTCTCTCTCTTCAATATTGAAGAGTGAGCTCTCTCTTTTCAAATAATATTATACTATTTTTTATATCATCATTATTAATGAAGATGATGTGATCCAGAGTGCTCAGAGCATTAAAGATCCGTTGCTTGTTCCAGAAGGGCCAATTACGAGAGCACGAGCTAAGAAGATCAAGGAAGCCATGCAAGGATTTATTCAAGCTACTTTGGATGACTTCAATTCAAGTTCAATTTGCAAGAGTCCAATATTCAAGATGGGCTTGAACGAGGAGGAACCAGCCTTGGTACACTTGATTCGGGCTAACGAGGTGGCGAGCATCGGAGAGAATGATTTTTGAAGTATAATAAGGGCCAGAAGAGTAATTCTAAATTTGTAGAGGCATTTCTTACGTCGAGAGCTTCGAAACGATATATTGTGGGTTAAAATCCGATATCATATGACCAAGTTTTGGCCCGTTTAAGATAAGTGGCTTTGCAGGCCAAGGCCCTGCGGGTCCAGGTTTTTAATTTTAGGGTTTTCTCTTATTTTTAAGTTAGATTAGGATTAGCCACCTTATATAAACACTCCTTTATGTTATTTTGAAGAGACTTTTGACATTATTGAGTTTAATATCATTGAGAGGATTTTCTCAACTTGTTCTTGAAAGAACTTTTGACTTATCAAAGGATTTGCTAACCTTTGTGGTGTCTTATCTAGCAATCCGGGTTCTTGAGACTTAGCTTCTCAAGGGTTTGGATCTTTTATATGAATTCTGATCATATTGGCTTTCTTGGGTTTTTGTCAATCTAGTTGTGGGTTTTTCTAGCTTGATCTAGAAGGGTTCTCATCAGTTGGTATCAGAGCTTAGGCACCAAGGTCAGATTCATCTATCTTTATTTATTATTATTTTTTTTTTCTCTCATTCTTGTTTGGGATTTTTCATTCTTGTTCTCAAAAAAAAAAAAAAAAAAAAAAAAACCGTGAATGATGCCGTATATGAACGATATCGCATGAACAGTGCCGCATGAACAGTATCGCATGAACAGTATTTTTAGGGTTTTCTTATATCAATTTTGCATCCTTGTGGTTTCTTTCCTTAAATTCATAAATTTTACCTTTTCCCCTAAATTCATTCAAATTTCAATTATTTAAGGATTACAAAAAAAAAAAAAAAAAAAAGAGCAAAAAAAAAAAAGAATGTTGCATTTACTTGGAGTGTTGAACAAGATAAAGCATTCATTGATCTTAAAGAAGGGTTATGTTCTGCACCTATTCTAGCATTACCTAATTTTAATCGTACTTTTGAGATTGAATGTGATGCCTCAGGAATAGGTATTGGAGTTGTTTTGATGCAGGATCGAAGGCCCATTGCTTATTTTATTAAGAAAAAGATTGAGCAATATGCTACTCAAGCTAATAAGGGTAGGAATCGTGTGATTTTTGAACCCGGCGATTGGGTTTGGGTTCACATGCGTAAGGAGAGGTTTCCAGCCCAGAGGAAATCTAAGTTGCACCCTCGAGGAGATGGTCCATTTCAGATTCTTGAGCGTGTTAATGATAATGCTTATCAAGTGGATCTTCCTGGTGAGTATAACGTGTCTGCTACCTTTAATGTTTCTGATCTTTCTCCCTTTGATGCAGGTTCAGATTCGAGGACGAATCCTTTTGAGGAGAGGGGGAATGATGTGATCCAGAGTGCTCAGAGCATTAAAGATCCGTTGCTTGTTCCAGAAGGGCCAATTACGAGAGCACGAGCTAAGAAGATCAAGGAAGCCATGCAAGGATTTATTCAAGCTACTTTGGATGACTTCAATTCAAGTTCAATTTGCAAGAGTCCAATATTCAAGATGGGCTTGAACGAGGAGGAACCAGCCTTGGTACACTTGATTCGGGCTAACGAGGTGGCGAGCATCGGAGAGAATGATTTTTGAAGTATAATAAGGGCCAGAAGAGTAATTCTAAATTTGTAGAGGCATTTCTTACGTCGAGAGCTTCGAAACGATATATTGTGGGTTAAAATCCGATATCATATGACCAAGTTATGGCCCGTTTAAGATAAGTGGCTTTGCAGGCCAAGGCCCTGCGGGTCCTGCGGGTCCAGGTTTTTAATTTTAGGGTTTTCTCTTATTTTTAAGTTAGATTAGGATTAGCCACCTTATATAAACACTCCTTTATGTTATTTTGAAGAGACTTTTGACATTATTGAGTTTAATATCATTGAGAGGATTTTCTCAACTTGTTCTTGAAAGAACTTTTGACTTATCAAAGGATTTGCTAACCTTTGTGGCGTCTTATCTAGCAATCCGGGTTCTTGAGACTTAGCTTCTCAAGGGTTTGGATCTTTTATATGAATTCTGATCATATTGGCTTTCTTGGGTTTTTGTCAATCTAGTTGTGGGTTTTTCTAGCTTGATCTAGAAGGGTTCTCATCAGAAGAGAGAGAAGTACTATGACTACATTATTGAAAAATGGAGGATAGCTAAATTTGGAGAGCGAAAAATTTAATTAAAATAATATAAACTTGTTTCTATTTTAAGAGTGTTTAGGAGCGAGCTTATTTCTTCACTTTTTTATTTGCCACATAGATAAGTAAATAAGTAATTAAAAAATAAAATAAAATTAATCTTTTGTAATAATTTTACCCCTAGGTGGTTCCCATTTTTACCTCTCTATCTTTATCACTTTATTTTTATATGGAATACCAAAACGTAATCTAAGTTGTGGATTCTTATATTCAATTTTATTAATTTATTTCCACATTTTGAAAGATATTTGATACTGTAATTGAAATTCTTATATTCAATTTTATTAATTTATTTCCACATTTTGAAAAATATTTGATAATGTTATTGCTGTTATAAAATAAATAAATAGATAGAATAGATTAGCGTACCTTATTACGTAACCCAGTAGATAAAATTTTATACTAATGGAGACACTTGAAACAAGTACCTCACAATGAGCTTATAACAATTATATTATAAACTCTTTTGTTTTCATTAATTTTCAACTTACATATATTAACATATAATACACATATTTATAGGCTAATCAAAGGGAGAGGGGTTGTCAAATTTTCAATGTGGGATTCCCCACCAAAATGAGAATTCAAACATTTACAACACTCCCCCTTTTGGATTCATCATTTTGTTGCATACATGTATTGGATGTGCTTAATACTGCCTCGTTAAAACCTTGCCAGTAAAACCCAGGGGGACAAAACCTGGTTGAAGGAAAAAGAGTACAGTGCACATTTGTCAAATATAGCAGCAAAAACCTTTATCTTCAAAATATGCTCCCCTGGATGAAGTATTTCATCAAATGGCTTATGTCAATTTCTTTGAGTCGACGCATGCCAATATTATGGACTAATTTTTCAAATGTTGATGTGGGCAAAGCTTTAGTGAAAAGATCAGCAAAATTATCGGTGGAGCGAATCGCTTGACATCAATTTTCTTGTCTTCTTGTAGCTCGTGGGTGTAGAAAAACTTTGGTGAGATGTGCTTAGTTCTATCTCCCTTAATGTATCCTCCTCTAATTTGAGCAATACAAGCAGCATTATCTTCATAGATAATTGTTGGAATATCTATTACGGAGGTCAAATTGCACGTGCTCGAATATGATGAATAATAGACCTCAACCAAACACATTCTCTCGCTTGCCTCATGCGGTGCAAGGATCTCTCGAATGATTAGAAGAGGTGGCAACAAAAGTTTGCTTTGTAGATCGCCATGAAATTGCAAAGTACCATTATAAGTAAAAACATAACTTTGTTTGTGAACGAGCCTTGTGGGGATCGGACAGATAGCGGCGTCGCATATCCAATAAGACCGGGATTATGTGTTAGTTCATTTGAATAGAATAATCCCAAATCGGTTGCTCCACGGAGATATCGAAAGATATGCTTGATGCCATTCCAATGTCGTCTTGTTGGTACCGAGCTATACCTCGCTAACGGGTTTACTCGCGAATGCGATGTCCGGTCTAGTGCATTGAGCTAAATACAATAATGCACCTATTGCATTGGATACGGTACTTACGGACCAAGTGTTTCTTCATCATCATCTTTGGGCTTTGAATGGATCCTTTTTAGGATCAAGAGATCGTACAATCATGGGAGTACTTAAAGGATATGCCTTATCCATATTAAATTTTTTCAAGATTTTCTCAACATATGCAGATTTGGTGGATAAGTATCCCATTTATCTTATGCTCGATCTCGCAGCCGAGGCGATATTTAGTTTTTCCCAAGTCTTTCATCTCAAATTCCTTTTTCAAATATTCAGCGAGTCTTGAGGAGCTCTTGAGGAGTTCCTATCAAATTCATATCATCAACATAAACTGCTATAATTGCAAATCCGGATTCAGATTTTTACGATGAATACGCATGGACAAACAGGATCATTTTTGTATCCTTCTTTAATCAAATACTCACTCAAACGATTGTACCACATGCGTCCGATTGTTTCAACCCATATAATGATCGTTGCAACTTGATCGAACATAAGTTACGATCTTTTACTTTTAATGCTTCGGGCATTTTGAATCCTTGGGGACTCTCATAAAAATATCGGTGTCAAGTGACCCATATAAGTACGTGATCACTACATCCATTAGGCGCATGTCTAGTCTTTCGAGAGCTCGCTGGCGATCAAGAATCGAAACGTAATGGTATCCATCACTTGGAGAATATGTATCCTCATAATCAATACCAGGTCTCGTGAGAAACCTTGTGCGACTAGTCGTGCTTTGTATCTAGTGATTTCATTATGCTCATTACGTTTTCGTACAAATACCCATTTATATCCAACGGGTTTGACATCTTTCGGTGTCCGGACTACGAGTCCAAATACTTGGCGTTTGGCCAAAGAATTCAATTCTCGCTTGAATTGCTTCTTTCCATTGGGGCCAATCATGTCTTTGTCTACACTCATCGACAGGTTTGAGGCTCAAACTCTTTTGTAATTTCGGTAGCTACCGTAAAAGAAAATATATTGTCGATGATGATTTTATTACGGTCCCACATTTCATTCGTATAAGTAAAATTTGTAGACTTTTCTTTATTTCTAAAATCTTGTGCCTCTTCGGGGGCTATTGTCTCTACGGGAACTTTCGTCGCCCGGGGACATGTGTCTCTTCGGGGACTATCTGTTCTTCTGGAACCGATAATTCAATTAATGTGGGAATACCTAATGCTCGAGCTTCATTTTCAACGGGATCCCGATTTTTCGTTTTCCTCTTCGGGGAATAGTATCTTTACAACCAAGTGGTCTACCACGCTTACGGCGTACGATACATAACTCATTAGTTGCCTTTGTACTTGACTGTTCAGCGGGAACAATCACCCGGCCTGGTGTATTAGCGAGCGGTATATATGACTTGGTTACCTTTGACGCATCTACAAATGCATCGGTAATTGATTTGCAATCTGTTGCAAATGTACTATCCTTCGCACTTCATTCTCACTTTGATTAGTACGAGGATCTAAGTGAGACATAGTGGGAACTTTCCAAATTAACTCATGCCTTACTTCGGGAGGCTCTCTCCCCTAATGATGGAAAAGCTGTCTCATCAAAATGACAATCAGTAAAACGTGCGGTGAAAAGATCACCCGTCGGGGGTTCTAAATACGATAATAGAAGGTGAGTTAAAACCAACATATATTCCCAAACGTCGTTGAGATCCCATCTTTGTGCGTTGAGGAGGTGGTATGGGCACAAACACAAGACAACCAAAGGTGCGTAGATAGGAAATATCAGTGATGACCAAGTACAAGTTGGGATGGAGAATATTGATGATAAGCGGTGGGCACGAGACGAATCAATCTTTGCGGCATGCAAAACAAACATGGCCCCAAATAGATAATGGTAACTTTGTGCGCATGAGCAAAGTCCGAGCAATTATTTGTAATCGCTTAATCAATGATTACGCCAACCCATTTTGTGTATGTACATAAGGAACCGGATATTCAACATCGATTCCCACCGATGTACGAGTAGTCGTCAAAAGTCTTAGATGTAAATTCACCAAAGCATTGTCTACACGTATGGTTTTGATTGGATGGTCTGGGAATTGTGCTCTTAATCTTATGATTTGGGCCAATAATCTCGCAAAAGCAACATTGCGTGTAGATAGTAAACATACATGTGACCATCGTGCGAGATGCATCAATCAAAACCATAAAGTAGCGAAATGGTCCACTAGGTGGATGAATTGGTCCACAAATATCTCCTTGAATCCTTTGTAAAAAGGATGGAGATTCAATATCAACCTTTGATGGGGATGGCCTAATCACAAATTTTCCCCTGTGAGCAAGCGGTGCAAACAATTTCATTTGATGAAAGAATCTTACGGTTCTTTAGTGGATGTCCATGAGAATTCTCAATTATTCTACGCATCATCGTAGATCCTGGATGTCCAAGACGATCATGCCATAGCATAAATAATTTTGGATCTATGAACTTACGGTTCATTCTCGCATGGCTTTCTATGGCATTTATGATTGTGTAATATAATCCGGATGAGAAAAGTTGGGAGTTTCTCTAAAATGTATTTCTTTCCCGAGACATTTTTAGTAATGCTCGAGATACTCTATATTATTCTCATTTAATGTCTCAATATGATATCCATTTCGGCGGATATCACTAAAACTCAATGAGATTTCTTCCGGATCTTGCCGAAAATAAAGCTTTCTCAATTATCAATTTTGTTCCACTTCTTAACGGGATTATAGCTCTTCCAGAGCCTTCTATCAGTCTGCGGGGACCGGATATAGTGTTTACCTTTCCTTCAAATTCTTTTATCTCTAAGAAATACTTCTGGTCTTGAAGAATAGTGTGTGTGGTTGCACTATCGCCCAAACATACATCCCACAGGTTTCGCTCCCAAAACAGATAATTTATTTCTAAAATCCATAACCTTATAAAAGTTTAAATACATGCATATTATAAGATGTAGAAAAACACAAAAGGTAACACTAGTTTAGGATAATATAAGTCTAGTCACAAAATTATAAAAATCTATTACAACATAATACAAGCATGATTATGATAACTTAATCAATATTCTCACTCCTATTTCCCGATCAAGAAGTCACTAGCATCGAGGTGGGTACTCGGATCAACAGGATCGAGAATCATTAATCAAATTGGTTTCAATCTTCCCTTTGCCCTTCCTGGATGCTTGGTAGAGATCTACCGAGATGTTTTTCCGTACGACAGTGCGCGACCAATGTCCTTTTCCTCCACATCGATAACATATATTGTCATTGTCTTTCTTAGGAGATTCACGTCGACATCTTTCTTTCTCGGGCTTTTATCGTCTTGTCTTTTATAGACATTCCACTTTACAGTGGCGTCTATTGTTGTTGTTTCGATGTCCAGAGTGTCTATGACCATCGTGAGGATAATAACCACGACCACGTCTTCCTCTTCTATTGCGTCTATAACTATTATGAGCATTTGCATTTGCTTAGGAAATGCTTGAGAACCGATTGGTCGCATCTCATGATTTTTCAAAAGCGACTCATTATTTTGTTCACCACTAAGAGACCGGATATTAATTTCGAATATTTCGTGTATCGACGCTCTCGATATTCGTTGCGAGAACCGGACTTGATGCATGGAAGGTCGAGAGCGTCTTTTCTAGCATAGCATTCTCGCTAATTTCCACACCACACAATTTGTTTGTGAGGTGATACGATATAATTCAGAATTATAATCATGCACTTTGGTGAAATCTTGTAGTCTCAATTGCGACCATTCATACTCGGCTCGTGGGAGGAATATATCCTTCGATGGTCATATCTCTTTCAGATTCTTCCATAGAACTAATGGATCTTCCTCGGTTAGGTATTGAGTCTTCGGGCTCTCCTGTAAATGATGTCTGAGGAAAATCATTGCTTTTGCCTTATCTTGCCTTGATGCATTATTCCTTGCCTTTATGGTATCTTCTAGATTCATGGCTTGCAGATGCATCTTAACATCCAGGACCCAGGTTAGATAGTTTCTTCCAGAAACTTCTAGGGCGGGAATTTGCAGATTTGTAAGGTTCGACATTTTCAGAGTACCTTATTATAAAGTAGAGGAAATTTATCAATTACTTTATAGTAGTTAGAACTTCAGGTTCATACTACCATTTATGCGAGCAATAATCTATATGTCATGCTTATCATGTGAAAAGATTAAGTATACTTCGTAAATATCTACTGTCTAACAATAATTAGATCGAATATGTAAATCTAACATATGACAAAGCAACCATAACAAGCATGCTTACAAACAAGACCTAAACTATTCATACGAAAGAAGCTATCGTGCTGATAACGTGTTATAAAATAAATAAATAGATAGAATAGATTAGCGTACCTTATTACGTAACCCAGTAGATAAAATTTTATACTAATGGAGACACTTGAAACAAGTACCTCACAATGAGCTTATAACAATTATATTATAAACTCTTTTGTTTTCATTAATTTTCAACTTACATATATTAACATATAATACACATATTTATAGGCTAATCAAAGGGAGAGGGGTTGTCAAATTTTCAATGTGGGATTCCCCACCAAAATGAGAATTCAAACATTTACAACAATTGCAATTATTATGGATTTTTTGCCATTTATTATTAAGAAGAAAGGAATCTCAGGAGCTAGCAATAAACAGTTACGTCCCTTTTCGGCTTTTCAATATGTATATGTTCAAAGTTTGACATGTTTTTTTACTTCAAATTAATACTATGAAGAAGAGGTCAAATACAATACAACAATAAAAATCAAAACCCGCAGCAATTATTGTCAATTTGTTGCAACTAACAAGGTGTTTATGAAGAAGATTGGTTCTCTCAAAGAGATTTTGATGGTCACTCTTATGGTCGTTAAATCTTGTAAGTCTTTTTGTCATTCTCTTTCTCTCGTATATTGTATCTAAGATATAAATACAAACATACATGCACATATAAATATTTAAAATTTGTGTTTTTTTTTTAAATTTCAGTAGTATCATCACTTTGTTAAAATGATGATATCGTCACTAGAGAACTATTTCATACATACATACATACATATATACATACATATATATAGAGTCCCAATTTAGTCTGGAAAAGCTTTAAAATCGTGTGGTTTTAAAGCTAAAAACATATATTTTAATATATTAGAAACTGTATTTTTTTGTCTATAAAATATTGAAATCTATACGTTTTTTTAATGCTAATGGCATCCTCATATATATATATATATATATATATATATATAATTTTTCTCTAATGACAACATTCTCATTTTAACGAAGTGAGGATGCCACTAATAAGAAAAATAAAAACACATATGTCCATGTACTACGGACAAAAAAACACAGTCTCTAATATTTTAAAGTATGTGTTTTGGCATATTTTAATGGGATTCTCGCTTTATTAAACTGAGGATATTCTCATTAGAAAATGACTATATATATATATATATAGTCATTTTCTAGCGTGGATACCTATATATTTTAAAATGCAGATTCGTTATATACCTCTCAATAATAATACTTTATATAAGAATAACTTTTATGTATTCATAAAAAATTTTAGTCTCAATTTGGGCTAGTTCTAAATAAAAATAAACTCTATATTATAATAAATTATAATTTTTCTGAATCCCATATTAAGGAACATGCCTCCACATAGTAATTCTATCTATACATTACCAAAAAAATATATGCTATTTATATTAAAGGTTTATTAGGATTAAATAAAAATATTTTTCTACGATTGTTTAGAACTATTATTTATTCTTTAGAGTTATTACCAAATCGTTATATAGTATTTATATAATTTACACTAAGAGAAAAATATTAAAGAGAACGCAAATATTTTCATACTCCCACCACTATATAGATACATATACTAGTTTTTAAAGTCATGTCTTCCTTTTATAATTGATTATACCTTGGATTTGACAAGCACTGCTAATTAATTATTAATATAGTAAATATTTTACTTCTATATCACTTGCACTATGATAACTAAATTTAAATAATAATTTGTATGACTATATATTTTTTAATTATATCATCTTGATAGTATTAAATTTATTTTGTCCCAATATTATAATTGTAGAGAGATTTTACTGTATTACTCTTATTAATATTATTACTGTCAAGATCATATGAATGTTATGCTGGCTGCTACATTTGCTACAATGTGGCAATAGATAAATACAAGTAAATTAGGCCATCTTTTGGGCCTTATCTACTTGAGCTTTGGTCCGATAAGCTTGCATGTGGGTGATATTTTATCCCTACGAGTCAAATATCAAAAGAAATGAAATTATTGACTGCGTTTGATTAGAATTAATCTATTAAATTATGCAACTTCATTAAAGGTCAAATGATAAATAATAAATGTAAAAGAGGGGATAAGAGGGAGATGTTACTAGTACCCTTATATTTAATATCTTAGTAAAGGAGAGGTACGCCCGTAAAATTTCAAGAACTATATGATTCTCGAATGATCTAAATCTCTCTTAAATTTAATTTAAGTGGGTAATGATTGTTAATAGACATAAAAATATAAGAATAGTTAATTATGAACCATAAAATATTAATAATGGAAACATGTTATCATATCTTATGCTGCATAAAGAAAAGGTACCTATGGAGTGCATGAAATTTGACCAAGAAACATGCAACAAAGTCAAAGCTGGGAGCATAAAAAGTGACCACACGTGAGGCATAAAGTCATACAAAGTTAGCGCATGTGGAGCATTATGAGCATGTAAAGTAAAGCATGTGAAGTAAAGTCATAGTAAGCTGAAACCTAGATCCAGGAAGCAGGTTCCAGGAACCAAGATCCAGGATTTAGGATTCAGGAAGTAGGAAGCTGGATCCAGGATCCAAGAAGGAGATCCAGGATTTAGGAAGCAGGATCCAGGATCTAGGAAACAAGTCCAAGATTTAGGAATCAGGATCCAAGAAGCATGACCCAGGATGCAGGAGGCCTAAAATGTGAAAAATTTGAGGAAACATGGGCCCGAGAATAATGGAGCTTGGAGAGTAAGCAAAACACAATCTGGAATCTAGGAAGAAAGTCCAGAAGCTTCCAAAAACCCCTTGGAGAAGGAAGCAAATACAGACTCCGAATATAATTCCAATTAAGTAGGGAAAGTTGACCAAAATAAGGAATTAACACTGACTTAGATACCCAAAAAATTATATTATAACTAGAGAGCTGTAGAGACACAGAAGAAACAAGTAAATACACAGGCAAAAAGCTAAAAAAAATTCTTTGAGCTCTAATTCTTCATTGAATAGTGAAAAAATTATTTTTTTTCCTCCCGTGGACGTAGGCCAAGCGCTGAACTATGTAAATTCTTTATGTTCTATTTATTATATCATCTCCCATATTTAATTTTCTAGTTAACCAAAAATTAGCATCAACAGATTAGCGCCGTCTGTGGGAAAGATATAATTAGTTGCAATTAAAATCAACCATCACCAAATTATGAGCCAACGAAGCCAACATAATCATGGGTTACTGCGGGTCCCAAACCCCCCAAAAAAATAGCGCAGTAACATTAGCCTGCCACCATCGTTTGCTTAACAAGAGGCTGACTTGGCGCAAAACATAAACTTGGTGCTCCAATACACAGAGAACTAGAGAAATCATAGGCTTGTTCCACATGTTGAGGAGCAGCAGCAACAGCAACAGCAACAGCACCAGTACCAAAATCAGTAGCATGGTAATCAAGGAGAGAGATCTCAAGCTTACTCGCGAGTTAAGAGCCATTCAAGCCATGCCAATTATGAGAATAATGATCTTTGAGAAGTATTGAACTCTAGAGAACGAGACTTGCATGAGAAGCTGAATCCAGTGCTGACTCAGCAGGCCTTGAAGCAGAATTAAGAAAACTTAAGAAGAGAATGGATGACATTGAGAAAGTTCCTATTGTTGGTCCGATTATGGAAGAGGTAGAACCTCCTTTCACTAGGGATATATTGGATGCACCACTCCCTCCAAAGTTTAAGATGCCTCAAATAAAGTTGTATGGAGAAGAAGGAGATCCAGCTGAACATCTGGAGACTTATAGATCTTGGATGGAGTTGCAAGGAGCATTAGGAGCAGCTATGTGTAGGGCATTCTCCCTAATGCTCATTGGAGCAGCGCGTAGATGGTACAAAAAGCTGAAACCAGGATCAATATCATTATTCGTTCAATTGAGTCGGATGTTCATTAGTCAGTTTATTAGAGCCAGAGACCATCAGCTTCCCTCGACTCATCTTTTGTCTGTCAAACAAAGGAAGGATAAGTCGTTAAAAGACTACATCACCCGCTTTAATCGAGAAGCGGTAAAGATGGAGAATTATAGTGACGCAGTAGCCTTGACTACCATTATGGTAGGTTTGCAACCAAGAAGGTTCCATTATTCACTTGCAAAAAATGCGCCAAGAACCTTTACAGAGTTATTGGTGAGAGCAGAAAAATATTATAATGCGGATGAATTAACTAGTGCAAAAAAGGTCAGCGATTCACAAAGGTCTAGAGAAAAGAGAAAAAGGAAGAAGGAGTCGATTGAAAATCGATAAAAGATAAATAGATAAGAAAATAACAAAGGTCCAAGAATTCCACAAAGCTTACACACCACTCAATGTACCAAGAGAGCAGCTGTTGATGCAAATCAAAAATTCAGATTTACTGTGGAAACCCAAGGAAATCAAAACAGCCCCAAATAGAAGGGATAGAAGCAAATACTGCAGATACCACCGAGATCATAGTCATAATACAGAGGACTGTTTTGATCTCAAAGAGGAAAAGAGTCCTTGATCGAAAGAGGATACCGCAAAGAGTTCGTAAGAAAAGATAGCAGATACCTAATGAGGCCTCACCCAGTGCTACACAAAAACCAATAGCATCTGCAACTGCACGAGTCAACAACCAAGATAACACATGTGGTACACCTATAAGAACCATATTTAGTGGGCCCACTGATGGAAGAGGTTCTAATAGGGCTAAAAAATCTCATGCCAGGGAAGTTAATAATACACCTGGGATTTTTCTAGTGGATTTGATTAATAGGCCTAAAAAAGAAGACAAAATCAAGCACAATACCATCACATTTACAGATGAAAAGGCAAGAGGCATACATCAGCCACAAGATGATGCTTTGGTCATCTCAATAATCTTAGCAAACATGAAGGTCTACAGAGTTCTAATAGACAATGAGAGTTCAGCGAATATCCTGTATGCAACGATATTTGACAAAATAAAGATCGAAAGAGAAAGATTAAAGCTAGTACGCACACCCTTAACTGGCTTTGGGGGAGAGTGCTTAATTCCTCTGGGCCACATCGAATTACCAGTACCCATTAGGGAACCATCCTACCAAGTTACCAAAATAGTGAATTTCTTAGTGGTGGAGCATCCCTCGGTATATAATGTCATCCTAAGCAAGCCAGCTTTGAACATGTTTCAAGCAGTCACTTCAATCTACCATCTAATGATAAAGTTGCCTACAGAGGTTGGAGTTGAATTTTAAGGGTCGATCAAGAGCAGTCTAGGAGATGTTATGCCACGGCTTTGAAAGGCAAGATGGACAAGCATGAAAACCTACAAGTCATGCTCGATCATAGAGAGAAAAGAAGTGAACAGAGGGGTTCACCAATCGAAGAGTTAGACATTGTCTAGTTACAGAAAGGAAACCAGAGCAAGACTACTCGAATTGGCTAGTCACTGACTCCAAGAATGCGTGCACAAATGGAAGATTTCAAAGCCAACTCAGACTTATTTCTAGGGTCCCATAAAGACATGTGTTGCTATATTTTGGTTCCATGAAGACATGTGTTGCTATATTTTATGTAATAGATTTCAATGTGCAAGTGGACACAACAAATAATAAAGTGATGAGTATAAAGATCGTCTCCACCAGAATTGATGTTATCAGACTTGCTACATCAATCTATTCAGTGCAATTTTAATGATTTAATAAAATTAAAATTAAAATCAATGCAATAACTTGAGAATCTACTAAAACTAATTGAACATTAAACTAGAAGATAATAAAGTAAAACAGACGTCCATCGCAAAGAAACAATCAATGACTACTAGATAGTTGAGTGTCTAAGCTCATTTAACGATTATTGACTATTTTGCTATTTAAGCACAGTTGCTACAGCATTGGGCAGAACTCCTCATTCATCCTCAGCTATCGCCTATTAGATATCTTACATCTATATGTAATATAACAGTGATCAATTGCTAAACCACATTGACATAGCATTATACATTCAGGATTCTATCAACCTTACAAGGTAAATCCCTATGTATAGTTCCTCACAAATCTTAGATCAAGCATGACCCTATTCAAATTGATAAAAATCAATTAAGGAAACTCAACCTAAAATCATGTATTGTTTGACTTGTTCCACTAAGCAGTCATTTTTTAGGATCTTTCTTAACTTGTATCCATTAAATGGGTGGTCAGTTGAAATAGGGAATTGAAATAAACATAATCAAAACAAAATGCTATAGCAAACACAGATCAACAACAATATAAGTCAATTAATCATTAAACTTGTTAAAACCCCAACTACATTAAGATTAGTTCATGCTTAATAAAGAAATATAAATAATATTCGGTTTAACCATTGAATTCATTCTCAAGAAAAATAAAACAAGAAAGTGAAGAATATAAAAGCAAGGATTATAATCCCGAGAAGTCACTCTTGTAGATGTTACGATCTGCTCTTATTCTCTTCTATTGCAGCCCTTAAATTTCTCCCCTTTTCTTGTCTTTTCCTTATTGCTTAGTGTATTTTATGTATGTCGGCCTCTCCTTCTTTTTTGTTTCTTGACTCACAATCCTTTTATATCTTGCACATTAGGGTAACCCTCCAAAAGAGGCTTGCGAATCTTGATAGATCTGTAGTATTCTTAAATCACATGCTAATTGAACTACTTGCCACATTAGCCCTACTCTGTCCACATATGCATTTGTCAGCCTTATATTTGCGTGCTATAGGCTTGCTGCAACAACTTTGCAACATTTTCTCTTCTGTAACTTGAATTATTTCTCCTGCATTTTAGTTCTTTTCTATTCCTTACAGCTATGTTATTGTAGCATCCATCTATAGAAATTAAGCAATTTTATCCCTTACAATATTGCTCTAATAAGAGTAAATAATGATCTAAAACATATTAAATTATTATATACAACTTAAATAAATACTTATGCAAAACATAACTAAAAATTAAACATAAAAATTCATCATTACTCTTTAAGTAACATTGATTCAAGCCCAAAAAATGCTATGATAACTCTCATTTCATAGAGTTATCACACCCCAAATGTAAACTATTACTTGTCCTCAAGTAATGACAATAACATTAACATCACAATCACATAATCATGCAAAATGACAATTTAGCTGTGCCACCTAGATCTCTCTGATTCATCAACTTTCAGATTTCATTCTTTAACACACAAAATTACCAACGGCAGCTGCAGCTCTAGACTTGGGTTCAACTCTGTCCATAGTGTATGTCTGCTACTCTAATCAAGTTCTGAGTTGCTGTAACACCACTCAAGCATTAGATATTTCTCAAAGATAAATTAATAAAAACATTTTTCTTTATAAGATAACAGGGATTATAAAAAAAACTGCAACTGTGCTATAACAGTAATTATTCATGAAGATGTTTTGTTTTTTTAGGAACAATATAAGTCATACTCTTCACTATCACATTAACCTTTCATGTGAATGCCTAACAGGGGTACTGCTAACACCCAATTATTTGTTTAAAGCACAAATTAGTCTTGATGCAGCAAAGGCATCTAAGATGCTACAACCTAGTTTTATCTTTAGACACCTTCAACTCAAGACTGAACATGGGGCTCATGAACAGACTGGCTACTCAATTTCCTAGACAGAGGATCTTTCTTTCTTATGTTTTGCTACAGCAATGCTCATAACTCCTATGGGCCTTTTTACTCAAGTCTGCATATGGGGTGCATACACAACCCTGGTTACTTAGCAACTGAGCCAGTCGAGCAAGGTTAATACTATTTCTAGCACAGTTGAAAAAGAAGAGTCCCTTTTCCCCCTAAACTTGAGTTATTTATACTCCTAAAACTTTAAAAATTTCAACATTACTCACCCTGATGTTGCTACAGCAACCTCACAAAACTCATCCAAAGCTTTATGTGTTAAGATAGAGCTTCACCTTTCATCCATAACTGTCTCTACTCGAAGGTAACTCATTCCACTTTTCATCACACAATTCGTCCTCATTGGATTTTCTAATCAAAGAACACATACTAGATAGACAGAGCTACACACTACCACACTCAACACATACATATTTATTCATGAAGACATTACATATTAGCACATCCCCCCCAAATTAAGAGGTGTCGTGTCCTTACAAGCATATATCATAAAGACAAGACACATATGCAAACAACATAACAAAATAGAAAATATTAAAGAAACTAGATAAATAAAGAAAGAAAGAAAAAGAAAAACATATTCAAGTATTGCTCTTGGAAACGGGCTAACAAGGGATATTCCCTTGTTGTTGAAGATGATGCTGTAGCACTGGTAGAATTGGTTCACTTCTGTTGGGCTTCACATCGTGCACTCTTTCGAGGAGACTGAAGTGTTGCAGCAGATGGCTGCTTCTTCTTCTGACTTGGATTAGTCTGCGGTGATCTAGTGACTGTGGGCAATGCTGTCTTGGGCTTTTTAGACTCGAGGTCTTTTGGTGTCTGCGATGTTGCTGCACCTCAAGAGGGTGGTGCCCCTTTGCGTTTACTGGATACCTTGGGATTTTTGGCGGGAGGTCTGGTTAGGGTTGCCTTTGTTATTGGAGCAAGAGAGGTTGTTGCAGCAGGGTCCTCAGCAGTGACTGCAACCATCATTGCTCTCAGTCTCTTTCTGTGTTCTTCTATTTTAATACTTCTGCGGATACCTTCCTCAGTCTTTGTATCAATATCTTTTGGTTCATCTTCCTCTGACTCCTCTTTTTCCATAATTATATACTTCCCCTTAGGTTTCGAAAGTACCACAATTGGTGGCTCAGCATTTTCCTCTTCTACTTCCTTGGATTGCTCTTCCTTTTTCACTATCTTCTTGTTCTTCCTCTTCATCATCTCCTTCTTTGTCTGCTGGCTGTTTCTCTTTAGATTCTTCATTTTCCTCCATGTCTTCATCCTATGCTACAACGTCTTTCTCTAGAGTTGGCTCTGTTGGATTGAAAAAATTAAATTACTGCAACAATATGTTAGGAAAATCAGCATACTTGGTCTTCATAAATAGTGCAAATTGGTGTTTTTGATCAAAATTTTCAGCAATTGGTTGATCTCCTCTGGTGGTTCTGCTTTAGGGGTAGCATGATGTTCTGCTGTTATTGTAGCACTTGACTCTCCAGTAATCCTCTCAACAGTCCGGGCTATCATGGCTCCTTCATTCTTAATTCTTCCATCCCCGGTAGAGAATTTAACTCCAACATGCTCACAAATGGCAGTGATTAAAGACGAAAAAATTAAAGCAGCAAACTTTTGTTTTCTAAGAGAACACTCTCTAATTTCTCTTTCAATCACTCCTCCCACATTAATTTTCATTCCCTTAATGATGGCATATAAGAGTAGAAGTCTGTCTTGGGAGACAATGGTGGTGTGGGTGGTTGGCTTAAGTTGAGATTTCAAAAATTTGGCCCATACCTTAGCTACTAGCTTGAGGTCAATCCTATGCACAATTCAAGCTTCTTATTAGCCCACACACTACCATCAACAGTTAAGGTTCTCAAGACTTCCCCCTATTGTTTATTAGTTATCCCATAAAAAAACTTTGTATATTTGCAATCAAAATCAGCAGGTAATTCATAAAAAAACAATAATCACTCGAGAGTCTAGCGGTACCTGAACAATAATCACCCAAATGTTGCGCTGATCCTGCTGCAGCAAAAAACTCTTTCACTATAGATACATTTGAGTCTTGGGGATGCATACAGAACTTGTTCTAGCCTAATCTCGCAGCAATGGCTTGTACGGATTTAAGGGTACTTATGGGTTGCTTGGGAATTTTGAAGCCTTTCTCTTCTAATAGCTTCCGATGTTTAATGTACTCATCGTACTTATCTTCGGCTTTGTAGCTGTAGAAGCATTATGGATCTTTTAGCCTTCCAGCAATCTTCTTAACTCTCATTATTATTGTAAGACTGCGAGCAAGTGAGAAAATTAAAAGTAGATATGAATATTTCAATAGTAGCAGTTAGTAAAGTGTAGAGTTATGGTAAAACTCAAATAAGTAAAACCCTTATTTATAGGAGGCGAAAGGGGAAAGAGATCTTGCTAAATAAAGAAGCAACATAATTAAAGATATGCATCAATTTTAAAATTTAAAATTGAAATATTGGAGAGAGATAAGTGGACAAAATTTTTAGGGATGATAATTGGTTGATTTTCAAAATTTACTACCATGCTGACATCAGTGTGTCAACCCCCCAAACAATAAAAATTTCAGAGGTGTCAGTCTAACGGTAAAAATTGTTTGACTGCTCGATTATTTGACTAAGATGTTGTGGTAGCAATCAAGATGTTGCTACAACACGAACGTTAACTGTATTGTTTTCTATTTAGAGTATTGTTTTCTATTTATAGTGGATTTTCTACTGTAATGTTGTAACGATTGCTCTAGCATTAGCTGTGGCATATTTTTGGTCAGTTTAGCTCTCCCATCTTCACGTGATGTTCACATTTATTGTTCTTAAGTTTTTCTAATCAAATAATTAGAAAACAGAAACTAATGTTAATTGAACAAAAAAATTAAAAATTAAAATTAAAACTGAAACAATATAAATGAACATATAAAATTTAAAATTTTAAAATGTACTTCCCTTCTGAGGTTGCCTCTCAACCAGCGCTTGGTTTAGGTCCTTCAGCCTGACTTTTTCTGTCCACTTAAACTAGGTCTTTCATAAGCAAATCCTCCCTTGGGTTGTTTACATCAACTCCCATGTATTGTTTCACTCGTTGCCCATTTACCTTGAACACTCATAAGCAAAAAAGGTCATGACTATCTGGATTTTAGCTTTCTCGGAAATAATTTTAACCTAGAGTTGTATGGTAATACTTGTTGACCTGGAACTATTTCCTTTTGTTGAATGTGCTAGTTATGCCAATTCTTGGTTTTCTCCTTATAAATTTTTGCATTTTCAAATGAGAATAACCTTAACTATTTTAATTCACAAAGCTGTAACCTTTTTTGTTTTGCTACAACATTTATGTCCATATTAAGTTGTTTCACAGCCCAATACGTTTTGTGCTCTAGCTTTAATGGTAGATGGCAAGCCTTGCCATACACAATCATATACGGAGACATGCCAAGTGGTGTCTTTCTATAGGCCCATAGAGAATCATGGAGTCGAGTAGACCAATCCCTTATATTGGGATTCACTACTTTTTCTAGAATCCGTTTTATCTCTTTATTAAATACTTTTGCCTGACCGCTGGTTTGTGGGTGATATGCTGTAGCAACCTTATGCTTGATTCCGTATTTAGCCAATGCTGTGGCAAATATTCTGTTGCAGAAATGAGTCCTTTCATCACTGATGATGGCCTTAGGAGTTCCAAATCTTGTAAAAATATTCTTTTGAAGGAATTTCACCACCACTTTAGCATCATTTTTGGTAATGATGCAGCTTCTACCTATTTAGATATATATTTTATAGCAACTAAGATGTATAGGTTTCCAAAGGATGGTGGAAATAGGCCTATGAAGTCTATCCCCTATACATTAAAAAGCTCTACTTTCAAAAAGTTGGTCAATGACAACCCATGCTTTTAAGATATATTTCCGGTTCTTTGAAACCTGTCACAATATTTAACAAACTCGTGAGCATCTTCAAAAATAGAGGACCTGTAATAACCTAATTACAGAATTTTGGCAGCTGTTCTATGGTCTATAAAGTGTCCTTCGTATGCTGCAGCATCACAGGATTACAAAATGTTTGGAATTTCTACATCTAGGGCACATTTCTTATTATATGATCAGCACATAGTTTGTACAAGTAAGGGTCATCCCATTGGTAGCTTCTGACATCATGGAGAAACCTCTTCTTTTGCTGATAATTCAGGTCAGGTGATAGCAATCCACTTACTAAGTAATTTACAAAATCTGTATACCATAGAAATCCAGATTGCTACAGCACTTATGCATGCTGTAGCATCAGCAATTGTTCATTAGGAAATGTCTATGTGATGTCTTGTTTAGTCAGCGTGCTAGCATCTACTTCAAGCCTTGAAAGGTGATCTGATACTTGATTTTCAATACCCTTTCTATCCTTAATCTCCAAGTCGAACTCTTGTAACAATAAAATCCACCAAATCAACCTTGGCTTGGCATCTTTCTTGGAAACCAAGTACTTGATGGCTGAGTGATCTGTGTGAATGGTCACTTAGTGCCAACCAAGTATGCTCTGAACTTGTCAAATGTAAAAACAATAGCCAACAACTTTTTTTCAGTAGTGGTATAATTAAGTTGGGCATCAGTTATAGTTTTGCTAGCATAACAGATGGAGTGAAAAATTTTGCCTTTCTTTTGTCCTAGCACTACTCCAACAAAATAGTCACTGGCGTCACACATCAATTTAAATGGCATACTTCTATCTGGTGCTACAATAACGGTTGCTGTAACAAAGGCCTTTTTCAACACAATAAATGCCTTTAAACAATCCTCATTAAAATCAAATGGTCTGTCATGCTCCAGCAGCTTATATAAGGGTTTAGCTATTTTGTAAAAATCCTTAATAAACCGTCTATAAAAGCCAACATGCCCTAGAAAACTTCTAATACCCTTGACTGAGGTAGGCGGTGGAAGTTTATTAATTACCTCTATTTTTGCCTTATCTACCTCTATTCCCTTTCGAAAAATCTTATAGCCTATAACTATTCCTTCTTGTACCATAAAGTGGTACTTCTCCCAATTCAACACTAAATTTGTCTCTTTACATCTCTTAAGTACATTTTCTAAATTGTGCAAACAGTCATCATATGATTCCTCAAATATTGAAAAATCGTTCATAAATACTTCGAGTATTTGCTCTACCATATCTAAAAAGATAGCCATTATACACCTCTGAAATGTTGCTAGAGCGTTGCATAGGCCAAATGGCATCCTTCTGAAAGCAAAGGCTCCGTACGGGCAATGAATGTAGTCTTCTCCCAATCCTCTAGTACTATAGTAATCTGATTGTAGCTTGAATATCCATCCAAGAAACAGTATTACTATTTTCCAACAAGTCTGTCTAATATCTGATCTACAAAAGGCAATGGAAAGTGATCATTCCTTGTGGCTTTATTTAACTTCCTATAGTCCATACAAACTCTCCATCCAGTTACTACTCTTGTAGGAATAAGCTCATTCTTCTCATTTACTACAACTATCACTCCACCTTTCTTAGGGACACATTGTATAGGATTTACCCACGAACTATCTGATATTAGGTTTATGATACCAGCATCGAGCCATTTGATAATGACTTTCTTCACTACTTCTTTCATAATTGGATTTAGTAGTCTCTGTTGCTCTACAAAATTGTTGTAGCAATCCTCCAGCAGAATCTTGTGCATGCATATAGAGGGGCTGATTCCTTTAATGTCTGCCATGGTTCATCCAATAGCCTTCTTGTATTTCCCCAACACAGCTACTAATTCTTTTCTTGTTATGCATTCAAAGAAGATGAGATGATTACTGGAAGTGTATTATTATCACTAAAATAAACATATTTTAAATGTGAAGGTAACGGTATCAATTCTAAAACAAAGGGTACTTCAATAGATGGTTTAGAGGGTTTTACTTCCCTATTTGAAACATCAAGAGATTCAAATTGCTTGTTGATTCAGATAGGTTGCTTTTCTCCTAACCATGCTATGTCACTTGGCTCATGGTTGTCATCATCAAAGTCTTTAAATATTACTGCATTGTCTTCTTCTTTATTGCAGCAACCAGTGAGAGTCTCTGTTACAGTAAGATCCATAACACCGACAAAATTATAGTCTTCTACATCATCCAGACTTTTCATAGCATCAAGCACATTGAATGCAACTTGCTGGTTATTAACCCTCATAGTTAATTCTCCTTTCTGAACATCAATTAGAGTTTTTCCCATAGCTAAAAAGGATCTTCCAAAAATGATTGGAACTTCTTTATCTGCCTCAAAATCCAGTACTATGAAATCAACTGGAAAGATAAACTTGTTCACTTTTACTAATACATCTTCAATTCTTCCTTCAGATAGGCATGAGATTTGTTAGCAAGTTGTAAAGTAACAGTTGTAGGTCTAACTTCTCCAACTCCCAATTGCTTGAATATTGATAAAGGCTGAGATTGATGCTAGCTCCCAAATCACAAAGTGCCTTACCACTGTATTTAGTTCCTATCGAACATGGTATTGTGAAGCTTCCTAGATCCTTTAATTTCTAAGGCATTTTATTCTGAAGCATGTGATTACATTCTTGTGTTAGAGCAACTGTTTCAAAATCTCTTAACCTTTTTTTCTTTGTCAAGATATCTTTTAAAAATTTTACATAATTTGGCATCTGTTTCAAAGCTTCCATAAAAGGTATGTTGATATGCAGTTGTTTTAGTACTTCCAGAAATTTATTGAATTGCTTATCCTACTTTTGTTTCTGAAATCCTTGAGGAAATGGTGGTCGACGTCTTAACTACTAAGCTACAACAGGTTGTGCAAACTGTTTGTCTTTTGCATTGCCCTGAGTTGGTGTTGCAGCAGCTTTATCAAGAGGTGCTGGATGTTCAATTTCTGTAGTTGTTGCAGCATGGTTGTTCTCACCAGTATATTGTGCAGTGGAAGGTAATGGCTTTTCTTCAACTTGAGTTTCTTCCTGATTCAAGGTGGGCTCAACTCTTATTTTTTACGCACTTACTAGAATATGAACATCTTTTCTAGATCTCAAGTTGATTACTTTACATTGCTCTTTTCCTTCTCTTCTCAGATCCTCTATAGTGCTGGGTAAACTGCCCTTAGGCTTGTTGCTTAATGCTGTAGCAAGCTGTCCCACTTGATTTTCTACGTTTCTTAATGATACTACTTGACTTTAAACAACTGCTTCATTCTTTACAATGTACTCCTTAAGCAAAGCTTCAGGGGAGCTGAATTGATCATTGCTGGTGCTTCTTTGCCCTTGCTTTTGCTGATGACATCTAGGTGGTTGTGCAGGTCTATTATGTCCATTGGGTGCTACAGCATGCTAATTCTGATGTTAATTTCCCAATGAAAAGTTTAGGTGTTACCTCCATCCCGGAATGTATGTGTTTGAATATGGATTGTTCTGGTTATGTCTATTGAAGTTTCCCACATAGTTGACTGAGGCAGGATTTATTGGACAATTATCAAACAAATGCCATTCTCTGCAATAAACACATGATGCCTCAGCAACTTGATTGATAATTGCTAGAGCAATAGTTATAGCTTTCATCATATTTGTCAATGCTGCAACTTGTGCTGATAGTGCTGTCAATGCATCTATATTATGCACTCCTGCTAGTCCTCATACTGCAGCTTGTCTAGTAGATGACCATTGATAATTGTTATTAGCTATCCTTTCTAAAATCTCATAAGCTTTATTGTAAGACTTAGATAACAAGGCCCTATTTGTTGAAGCATCTACTATTAATCTAGTGCTTGGATTCAAACCATTGTAAAATGTTTCCAACTGAATGCAGTAAGGAATACAATGATGAGGACATTTTTGAAGCAGCTTCTTGAATATTTCTCATGCATCATACAAACTTTCATCTTCCAATTGATGGAAAGATGTGATCTTATTCCTCAATTTCGCATTCTTGGTAGGTGGAAAATATTTCATCAAAAACTTGTCAGCCAAGTCATTCCATGTAGCAATGGAATCAGGTGGTGGCGAATTTAACCAAGCTCTTACTCTGTCCCTCAAAGAAAATGGAAAAAGTCTTAACATTGGTGCTTTTTGTGTTACTCCAGCAATCTTAAAAGCATCACTCACTTCTAAAAATAGTTTAAGATGGAGATGAGGATCTCCTTATGGTAATCTGTTAAACTGCCCACTATTTGCAACATCTGGAACATTACAGCTTTAAGCTCGAAATTAGCAGCTTGCACTTCAAGTCTAATTATTCTAGGGTTTATGGCTTAAGGAGTTAGGACTGCATAATCTCTGATAGCTCTGTCTCTATCATCCCCCATAACAATGATATTGTTATTTCCTAGTTGACCTTGAATATTCTTGCCCATTTTGATTTTCTTGACCTCCTTCTGCATTAACTGGTTCTATTAACCCTTGCGGATTCAAGTCTCCCATATTTTGCAACTCAACCATGTCTGCAACAGATCTTAAGTTTCTATGCTCTCTTCTCAGACACCTTGCAATTCTTTCTATTTCTAGATCAAACTGATATTCAATAGTTTTATACTTGCGCATGCAATGATGGCTAAAGCAATTCTGTCAACACAGCAAACAAACAAATCAAAAGAAACTAAAGTTAGCACTAAATAAAATTGAATTCACAAGACACAAATAAGCAATCAATCCCCAGCAACGGCACCAAAACTTATTGCTATATTTTATATAATAGATGTCAATGTGCAAGTGCACACAAGAAGGAATAAAGTGATGAGTATTAAGATCGTCTCCACAAGGATTGATGTTATCAGACTTGCTACAACAATCTATTCAGTGCAATTTTAATACTTTAATAAAATTAAAATTAAAATCAATGCAACAACCGAGAATCTACTAAAACTAATTGAACATTAAACTAGAAGATAATAAAGTAAAACAGACGTCAAACGCAAAGAAACAATCAAAGGCTATTAGGTAGTTGGGTGTCTAAACTTACTTAACGATTATTAACTATTTTGCAATTTAAGCACAGTTGCTACAGCTTTGGGCAAAACTCCTCATACAGCCTCAGCTATCGCCTGTTGGATATCTTACATCTATATGCAATCTAATAGTGACCAATCGCTAAACCACATTAGACATAGCATTATACAAGGTGAATCCCTATGTATAGTTCTTCACAAATCTTAGATCAAGCATGACCCTATTCAAATTGATAAAAATCAATTAAGGACACTCAACCAAAAATCATGTATTGTTTGACTTGTTCTACTAAGCAATCTTTTTTTAGGATCTTTCTTAGCTTCTATCCGCTAAATGGGTGGTCAGCTAAAATAGAGAATTGAAATAAGCATAATCAAAACAATAACAAACATAGATCAACAACAATTTAAGTCAATTAATCATTAAGCTTGTTAAAAACCCAACTACATTAAGATTTAGTTCATGCTTAATAAAGAAATAGAAATAATATTCGGTTTAACCATTGAATTCATTCTCAAGAAAAATAAAACAAAAAAGGGAAGAATATAAAAGCAAGGATTATAATCCTAAGAAGTCACTCTTGTAGACGTTACGATATGCTCTTCTTTTCTTCTGTTGCAGCCCTTAAATTTCTCCCCTTTTCTTGTCTTTTACTTCTTGCTTAGGGTTCTTTATGTATGTCGGCCTCTCTTTCTTTTTTGTTTCTTGACTCACAAACTTTTTATATCTTGCACATTAGGGTAACCCTCCAAAAAAGACTTGCGAATCTTGATAGATCTATAGTATTCTTGAATCACACGCTAATTGAATTGCTTGCCACGTCAGCCGTACTCTGTCCACATGTGCTTTTGCTAGCCTTATATTTGCGTGCTACGGGCTTGCTGCAGCAACTCTGTAAAATCTTCTCCACTGCAACTTGAATTATTTCTCCTGCACTTTAGTTCATTGCTATTCCTTATAGCTCTGTTGTTGTAGCATCCATCTATATAAATTGAGTGATTTTATCCCCTATAATAATGCACTAAATAAGAGTAAATAATTATCTAAAACATTATATTATTATATTCAACTTAAATAAATACTTATGCAAAATATAACTAAAAATTAAACATAACATTCATCATTACTCTCTAAGTAACATTAATTCAAGCCAAAAAAATGCCATGATAACTCTCATTTTATAGAGTTATCAACATGCCTAGTATAGACCCTGGAGTAATAGTCCATCCCTTTAATCTATAGAGATACGAAGCAATTGTAAAAGAAGTTGATAAACTGCTGAAGGCAGGATTTATCAGTGAAGTGTAGTATCCTAGCTAGCTAACCAATATAGTGATGGTTAGAAAACCAAACGAAGAGTGGAGAATTTGCATAGACTTTACTGACTTGAATAAAGCATGTCCTAAAGATAGCTTTCCTTTGCCCATGATCGATCAACTCGTTGATGCTACTACAGGGCATGAATTGCTCACCTTTATGTATGCATATTCTGGTTATAATCAGATTCAAATGCACCCATCAGACAAGGAGAAAATAGCATTTATTACAAATAAGGCTTATATTGCTACAATGTGAAGCTTTTTAGGCTAAAAATGCTAAAGCAACCTATCAGAGATTGGTCAATAAAATATTTGATGGGCAAATTGGAAGAAATATGGAAGTCTATGTAAATGACATGCTTGTTAAAAGCAAGAAGTTGGAAGATCACGTTGCAGACTTAGAGGAAGCATTCGTGGTTCTGAAGCGTTTTAATATGAAGCTGAACCCAAGTAAATGTGCTTTCGGAGTATCTTCAGAGAAATTCTTAGGGCACATGGTTAGCCAGCAAGGCATAGAGGCTAATCCAAAGAAAATTCAGGCTCTGTTAGATATGGAATCACCAAAGACAAAAATAGAGGTCCAAAGATTGATAGGGAGAGTTGCTACTTTGAGCCGCTTCATTTCGCGAGCAACAGATAAGTGCTTGCCATTTTTTAAAACCCTTCGAAGAGGAAGAGACCTAGTATGAACAGATGAATGTGAAAAAGCATTCCAAGAATTAAAAAAGTACGTGGAGAGTCCTCCAATTCTGTCTAAACCAATGCCAGGAGAGAAATTATACATCTATCTAGCAGTATCAGGCTTAGCAGTAAGCTTAGTGTTGATAAGAGAGGAGGATAGAATCCAAAAAACTATTTATTATGTAAGCCACGCATCATAGATGCATAAACAAGATATCCAATGATAGAAAAGATGGCCTTAGCATTAGTAATCTCTAATAGAAAATTAAGGCCTTATTTTCAAGCCCACACTATAGTGGTGTTAACAAACCAGCCACTCAAACAAGTCATGCAAAAACTGAAAGCATCAGGAGGTTAGTCTAGTGGGCTGTCGAACTGAGAGAGCATGATAATCAATATCAACCCAGGACAGTAATTAAAGGACAAGCCACTGCAGACTTTGTGGCAGAACTTACTAGCAGCTGTTTCAGATAAGAAAGAGTTAATACAAGTACCACACCAACCTGGAAGTTATATGTGGATGGATCATCAAATTGACAAGGAAGTGGAGCAGGATTAATTTTAGTAACCCCAGAAAATACAAAATTGAGCTCTGCCCTTAGATTTGGATTCCGAGCCTCCAATAATGAAGTAGAATATGAAGCGCTGCTTGCTGGACTCAGATGGGCAAAGGAGACGGGTGCAGAAATACTAGAGATATTCAATGATTCACAATTAATTGTAAACCAGGTCATATCTGAGTACTAGAAAAAAGAAGATAGAATGAATACCTTGAAAAAGCTAAAGATTTATTAGAAAATTTTACAAGGTACACCATAACACATGTTTCAAGGGAAGAAAATAGCAAAGCAGATGCACTTGCTAGGTTAGCATCAACAACCGACACAAGCCTAACCAAACTTATTCCTATAGAATTCTTGCCAAGACCCAGCATTGGTCAGGAGGAGAGCAACAAAGTCAATCTTATGGATGCAGCTGGAAGTTGGATGGATCCCATCATTAACTACTTGAGGGATAGAAAACTACAGGATGATAAGCAAGAAGCAAGAAAAGTAAGGCTAAGGTCAGCACGATATGTGACTCTAGGGGATGTACTGTATAAGAGGATACTCACTACCCTCCTTGCGATGCCTAGCACCTGATGAAGCAAATTATGAGATGAGAGAAATCTGTTGTGCTTAAAATTTAGTTTTAAAATTACTCGCAAGTGCACGAATCTATTAAAGTACAGATTTGTGGAGAACGAGGCCGAACCCACAGGATTGCCTATTAGAATGGGAAAAGCTAAATCAAACCTATATCAATTTAATTCTAACCTAGTTAACCAAGATCATTAAGGATGAAAATTATATTATACTTAACATGAAAGTAAATAAAAGTGAGATGAAAAATTCAAGAGTGATAAAATACTAAGGCTTTGGAATCCATCACTTTTAACTTCATAAATCTCAATTATTTATCTATTAAATCCCCTAAATTAGAGTAACAATCTAGAAATCAATCCGTTGTTTACTCATGATTTTATCGTTAACGCACATATGAAATTTCTAAAGTAAATCCTCCTTCGCTTCAAAAGTACTAACACTACGCATTCTATGTATTCATTTTGAATAAAACACAAAATCAAAGAGCTAATAATTAAAAATTATTTAACCAATCTTTAGATTTATTAAAAATTATTCCTAAATACCAAGAATACATGATATTAATGGTGAAAAGAGTTTCATTTTCATAAATCATGTGAAGCCAGAATTATACACATTAAAAGCATAAATAAGGGATTAATAAATAGAAATTTGGAATTTATTTTATTAAAAGAACTTCATCCTAACCTTAGTAAAAGAAAATTAGTTCATAATTAAATAAATAAAAACAATAGAACACTTACAAAATTTTCCCATTGTTATAACTTCTCTCTCTAATTTCTCACTCTCAATTCTCTATTCTCTCCTTTCAAAAGAACAAGCTCCCCTCTATTTATAAAGGATGGAGGATAAAAAAATACAAGAATTAAACACTTGGATGCTAGCTAGCAACAACTTGATCTTGTTGTCAATCTTTGAACAATTTCCATGAATTTGGCTTGATTTTGATGAAGATGAGATGAATCTAATAAAATCTTGGTGAAAGCTTGGTTGAATGTGAGTTGTAAAAGAGTTGGCCACTTGATCAATTTGTTCACAAGAAAAAGCTATGGCAAAGAGAATGTTATCAAATTGGCTTCTTCACTTTGATTCATGTGTGAGTTTTGCTTGGCAAGTATTTGGGCAAGTTGTTTAGGCAAAATTGGCATGTGGATTTGTGAAGCAAGTGTTTTGGGCTGGCTGGAATGGGCTGGATGATGACATCATTAGTTATGTCATGATGATGTGGCAGCTGACGGCTGCTGATGTGGACGAATTGGGACCTATTGCATGACGTGGCCAATGATGTCAGCAGCTTCAAAAATAAATGGAATGTTATCCTTACCAAAAATTGAAACCCAGACCTCTACTTTAACAATAGAGACCCTTACCACTACACCAGAACTAATTTTTAGTAATAAAGTGCAAAAAAATATTTTATAAGCTAATTTCTACAGCCTAAATTTCGTTTTTTTATCACACTCTTCTAATTACGCATTATTATAAAATAACTACTAATAATTAACTATTAAACATAATTAACTAACAAATATAAGTTAAGGGTTATAAATATGATATGAATAATGCCCATCAAAATCCATGAAGGCATCTGTGACAATTACTTAGAAGCAAGGTCATTAGCCCTAAAAGCTAATCGACAAGGATATTTCTAGCCGACGATGAAGGAGGATGCACATAAATTTGTCCAACAATACGACAAATGTCAAAGGTATTCTAACATACCTCATCAGCCCACAGAGCAGCTCACCTTAGTCACCAATCCATGGCCATTCGCTTAATGGGGAGTGGATATTATTGGTCCAATGCCAACAGGCAAGGGACAGACAAAGTTTGTTGTAGTGGCTGTGGATTATTTTTACTAAATGGGCAGAAGAAGAACCCTTGGCACAAATTACAGAACAGAAGATGATAGGGTTTGTGTGGAAATGTATCATATGTAGATTTGGAATCCCTTAAGCCATTGTCATATATAATGGAAAACAGTTTGACAACCCATGCTTTAGGAGATTGTGTGAAAGCCTTGGAATCAAGAATTTTGTCTCCTCACCTGCCCATCCTCAAGCTAATGGACAAGTGGAAGCTATTAATAAAATAATCAAACATCACTTGAAAACCAAGTCAGAAAAGCATAAAGGAGATTGGGTAGACCAACTACCGTTTGTCTTATGGTCCTACAGAACAACACATACTATAACGACCGGAGAAACATCATATTCCCTTACATTCGAGACAGAAGTAGTGGTTCCAGTTGAAATTGGGATGCCATCATATGGAGTGCAACACCTCGAACCAGAACAAAATGATGAGCAATTAAGTCTCAACCTAGACTTATTAAAAGAAAAAAGAGAACAAGCTCGGCTAAGAGCAGCAATGTATAAGCAAAGAGCAGCCCGATATTTTAATTCAAAAGTAAGTCCAAAAAGCTTCCGAGTAGGAGACTTGGTCCTTAGAAGAGTATTCCAGAGCACCAGAGAGTAGAATGTTGGAGTACTATGCTCAAATTGGGAAGGTCCATATAAGATAACAGAGATTGTTCACATAGGAACCTACATGATTAAAGATATGAATGGAGATGTGCTATCACGTCCTTGGAATGCAGAGCATCTGAGGATCTACTAACAGTAGAAAAGTAGAAAAGTTGTCCGTTTCTTTAGCAGTCTTAATAAGGCTTTCTTTTAGCCAGTAGAAAACTTAGTTACTAACAAAAAGTTGTTTTCAATAAACTTCCTAGATATTCTTAGTAAGTTTAGTTTCTTGTGTTCAAAGGGCAGGAAAAGCTAAAAAAGAATTCCTGAAGACGGGAAAATTTCAAGTAATTCCTAGAGCAGAAAAAGTTAAAGAGAATTCCTAGTACAGGAAAAGTTCAAGTAATTCCTAGTGCAGGAAAATTTAAAGAGAATTCCTAGTGCGAGAAAGGTTCAAGTAATTCTTGGAGGCAGGAAAAGCTAAAGAGAATTCCTGGTGCAGGAAAAGTTAAAGAGAATTCCTGGTAGGGGTGGGCATTAGTTCGGTTTGGTTCAGTTTCGGGATAAATTTTTGGTTTCGGTTCAGATCGGATCTGAAATCCAAAAAAACAATTCGGTCTTTAAAGAAAATAAAAATCGAACCGAAACCAATAATTCACATTCGGTTGTTTCTGGTTTGGATTTTAGTTTTTCAGTTTGGTTTCAATCTTTCGGTTTAGATTCATTAATGAATTTACAATTATTTATTAATTTATAAATCTTTAAAATTTATAATTATTCATTAATGACAATTTTCTCATATTAAAGTTAAAGCTGAAAAAAATTCAAAACATGAGATCTTTTAACAATACACTGGCTTGAAAAAATTAGAGTAGTGCTTTTAACAATTACACCAGTGGAGACGAAGATACATTATCAATAATTTATCAATTGAAAATATAATATTAATAATTTCATACATTAACAATAAAATACAATAATCACTAATCAATAAACATGAAATTAGAACTTAGAATGGGTTGAATGGCAGCCATTTCAAAAATAATAATAATTATTATAATAAAAGATGAAAACAGAGCATGTATTGCATGTTATTTTCTAGCTACCGCTTATCTAGAAATTGCAAATGAACACTCATTCTCATAAACTCATGTAGTTTGTCTTATCCAGAAATGGCAGCCATTTCAAAACCAAAAAAAAAAAAAAACAGAGCCTTTTCAGAAAAAAAAAAAAAAAAACAAACAGAACATGTTAATTGTCAATTACTTGGTTGTGCTAGCAAGTGGCGACGGAAGCAACGAGGTAGCAACAGCAGCGGTAGCGGCAAGCGGCGCATAAGCTAACTGGAGAGTGGACACGAAGATTCAGCAGCAACCACCAGCAACAGCGAACGAAGATCGACAGAAGCAGCAGCGGACAAAGATCGGCAGCTCAAGAAGCAAAGGTGACGATGAAGATTCGACAGCACCGACCACCGGTGATTTGGTTGGATTCACATATTAGGGTTTGGGTTGTGTTGTTTTGAACTTGTGAGCAGCAGCGGGTGATAGGTGAACGGGTGTGAATATATATGTTATACTGAAATTACGAAAATTCCATTATATCGGTTCGAATCGATTTTTATTACTTTTGATCCGAAAACTATTTGGTTAGATTTGATTTTTACATAATCAGTTTTTTTACTTTAAAAATACTGAACCGAAACCTAAAAAAACCGAACCGCACCAAATTTTTTTTAGTTTCGGTTCGGTTCTGCCCACCCTTAATTCCTGGAGGTGGGCAAAGTTCAAGTAATTCCTGGAGGCAGGAAAAGTTAAAGAGAATTCCTAGGGCAGAAAAAGTTCAAGTAATTCCTGGTGTAGGAAAAGTTAAAGAGAATTCCTAGGGCAGAAAAAGTTCAAGTAATTCCTAGTGCATGCAGTGGCAGACCTATACGTGGGCCAGATTGGGCTGTAGCCCAGTCTTGTCTAGTAAAAAATCATTTATACCACTTACATTATTTTTTTCCAATTGAAATTAGTGACTTATTTTATAAAATTATAAAATCATATATTTATTGAATATATTGAAAACATTAGGGGCTAAAATGTTATTAATGCTTCAATTTATTTTAAAAAATTCTAAATAAAAAAAATATGTCAATCTAACATAAAATTATCACCAGTATTAAAAATACTTACAAAAACAACATACAGTAGCAATTATCAACATTTTCATGAAATTTTTTTTCAATTTTGAGATTTCATTGATTAATTACATTAACTAAGAGGACAAGTTAGAAAATAAAATTTGAGTATTTTAAAGAGTTTTTGATAAAAGAATCATCAGCATTTAGTTATTCAAAGAGAGACAGAGTGCTTAACAAAGAATCAGCGGCACCCAGTTACGATTTTGATGGGTTGAGTTTAGTTCATTATCAAAAATTTTGACTAATAATATTTTTATAATTTTAGATGAATAAATTTTAATTGTTTAATTTATTTAAGACTGTAATTAAGTAATTGATTTCAAATATTAAAGTATTATTTGCAATTTTTAATTGATTGTAATTACATTGTATTGATTTATTTTAGCTTAAAATTCTTAATTGATTTATTGAAAAATAATATTTTTTTATATTTGAATTGCCTTTTGTTCTCATGCTTTTTTAATATATAACTATTTTTGTTTAGAGTATATATTATAGAAATAAGGTTGTCCCCCCTTATTTAATCTTCTTTTCACTTATGAATTTGTACGCTCATTTCAAAATAAAATTTTTTTTAATTTAGGGAGGTAATATAAATTTCTAGATCCGCCCCTGGGTGCATGAAGAGTTAAAGAGATTCCTGGAGGCATGAAAGGTTCAAGTAATTCCTGGTGCATAATAAGTTAAAGAAATTCTTGGAAGTAGGAATTGTCAAAGGTAAAGCTCTTGGAAATAGAAAAAGCTGTCAATGAACTTCTGCTTCCATGAAAAGAAAAGTGGAGAAATAAAACAACACAAGAAGCGAAGAGCAAAATCTTGAAAAATTAACAAGGAATGCAAGAAGCAGGATCAAGGAGGAAGGATCCAAGAAGAAGGAATAAGGGTTTAGAAAGTTAGCTTTCTTCAACTTTGAAAATCAAAGATGAAAAAAGGTGGGGGCAGATGTTGCATGAAGAAAAAGTACCCGTGGAGTTTATAAAATCTGACCAAGAAGCATGCAACAAAGTCAAAGTAGGAAGCATGAAAAGTGACCACACACGAGGCATAAAGTCGTACAAAGTAAGCGCACGTTGAGCATTAAAAGCATTTAAAGTAAAGCATGTGAATTAAAGTCACAAGAAGTAGAAACCTGAATCCAGGAATCATGAAGCAAGAAGCAGGAAGCAAGATCCATGAACCAGGAACTAGAAAGCAGGAACCAGGATCCAAGATCTAGGATCCAGGAAGCAGGATCCAGGAAGTAGGATCTAAGAAGCATGAACCACAAAGCAGGATCCAGGAAGCAAGAAGCAGGATCTAGGAAGTAGGATCCAGGATCCATGATTCAGGAAGCATGATCCAGGATCTAGGATGCAAGATGAAAAAGGCATAAAATGTGAAAAATAAGAGGAAACATAGGCCCAGGAATAATGAAGCGTGGAGAGCAAGCAAAATACAATCAGAAATCTAGGAAGAAAGTCTAGAAGCTTCCAAAAACCCCATTTGGAGAAGGAAGCAAATACAGACTCCTAATATAATTCCAATTAAGTAGGGAAAGTTGACCAAAATAAGGAATTAACACCGACTTAGATACCTAAAAAACTGTATTGTAAATAGAGAGCTTTAGGGCACAAAAGAAACAAGCGAATACACAGGCAAAAAGCTAAAAAAAATTCTCTCAGTTGCAATTCTTCATTAAATAGTGAAAAAATTGCTCTTTTTACTCCCGTCGACATAGGCTAAGCGCTGAACCACCTAAATTCTGTATGTTTTATTTATTATATTGTCCCCCATATTTAATTTTCTAGTTAACCAAAAATTAGTGTCAACATCTTAAAATGTTCTTAAGAGTTAAACGATTATATGAAAGAGAGAATAATTCAAAGTTTTTAACACAACAAGGCATAAAGAAAATCATTAATCAATTTATTCATTAAACAAACATCTGCTTTTAACAGCAATCAAAATAACCGATAACATCTTGCAACCAACTCAATTTCTGAAAGCTCTACTTTACTGAGAGTTTTTCAATTGCTTGATTACTAATAAAAGCTTTAAAAAAAAACACCGGTGAAAATAATATAGAGAAACTCTCTTTCGATTTAGCTCCCTTTAGCTACGACGTCCTTCACAAAAATGTTTGAGGCACTTGATCAAAGCATTTGCAGTATTAATTCCTGCTTACATGATTTAAAAATAAATTAATCAGTTATGAGAAATATTTATCTAAATGATACATTAAAATATGGCCCTAACTGAAACTTTTCCGTTTTAAAAGAATTTAAATTCCCTTAATTAATAGAATTTGTGCTTTCATTCTTACTCTATAGAATCAGAAGGGCAATGATATTCAAACATAAATTTTTGACAGAACGTGGACAGAAATAATAATAAACCAATGCCAATCGGTTTACTCACTTAATTAAAAAATAAGGTAAATTAACACTGACTTATCACTATTTCTATCAATACTCTGTCAGTGTTGTGTCTCTTTAATATTTTTCCGAATCAAAATCATATATAGCTCTGCCCATTGGGCATAACGAATCAGAGAGAGAGAGCGAAAAAGTACCTGAAAAATAAGCACCATCTACATATCCTAAATATGTAGAATTAGTATGCTCCCCGGCGAAGTAAATTCTACCAAATGGTTGCTGTAAATCATGATAGTGATGTAATGTATAACCATTTGGCCAATTTGAGTAGCTCCCCTTGTATAACCTATTGGACCACCATTTTGGAATAAGCATTGTGTCTGGCTCTGGAAGTTGTTTCCCATTACTAAACATTTTCTTAAGGACCTGCATAATCTCAGCCTTTGTCCTTTTTTCTGATTGTTGCTCTATCCTCCTTGATTCTTCATCTGTCACCGTCACAAATATCATGTTTTCTCCGGGCAGTTCATTCTCCAAATGCTGCATTCATATAATTCATTCAACTTTTTTATTATGTATCATTAATTATTAAAATTTCAGAGTGCATTAATTCTATTCGAAATTGAGCAAATAATCAAACAATAAAATGAGTGTGAGTTCCCTTAAGCCCCTTGGCTTGGGGTAAATACGATGTTAGTCTCTACATTTTCAAAAATTACCCAAACATGCATGTTACATGCAAAAAGTAAATAATAATTAAGTAGATTTTACCTGAAATAGATATACAACAAAATATTTTGGATAACGATTAAAAATAATTAATTCAAACATTAGAGACTAAATAAGCATTTTCCAGTACATTAATTACCTGCCAAATTGTAAAATAACCACGGCTTTCATGGGCATAAAGGAAGAACTCAGTTCCAGGGCCCGTCGGCCAGAATTTGTATGGGAATTTCATAAATATCTTCGTATAAATTGCCATGTCGAAGTTGTTGATCGCCAGTTTTTTCCATAGCTAATAATTCAGTTCAAAAACAGACTAACTCGTTAACCATGCAATTTTATGAATTAATAAATTAAAACATGTTGTACATCTAGCTACAAGATCATGTACAATTATATATGTACCTAATTAGAAAATTAAGGGCAGCTTGTATGGGCTTACCGGCAAACGTGGGACGAATTCGATGAGATCACTTTGAAGTACTCCGACGCTAACGGTAACTATGACATATTTTGCACGATATACAGAGCCGTCTTCTGTTGTAACTATTACTTCATTCTTTGACTGATAGATCTTTCTCACTGTCTGTAAATTGTTATATATTCAGTCATTTCCTTACTATATATATATGATTTGATCATGTTTGAATGCTAATATTTTATAAAATATGAATTTACACCATGACCAGTTTCCTATGATGCCACGTACATATTAATATAGGAGATGCATTCTCTACGAACTTTCGTGTAAATTTGGGATTTCACAATGGTGTGAAAGGCTTTTACAATATTGTGAATTGATTTACAATAGTATGAAAGACTTTCATATTATTGTAAAACTCTAAATCTGAATGAAAATTCGTGCAGACACCCGCACATGAGAATTTTTCCATATAAATATAGAACAATTTTTCATTGAGAGATCCTTAAATTATTAAAGTAAGATAATTTTTCAATGAGGGATCCATTAAATTATTATAGTAAGGAATAAGCTAAATTACACTATATTTAGGTATGTGTTTTGTTTGCCTTTTAGTTTATCCCTTACTTTAATAACTTAAGGAATCTCTTATTAGATAATGGCTATATATATACATATATATTTGAAAATGATCTGGTGAGTATCAATTCATATTATATGATGAGTTCCAACACATGTGGCATAATTCTTTGACTCACTATACAGGGATGAAGCTAGTACTAAAATTTTGGAGCGGCCAACATTTTATGAAAGTAAATTTTTAGGGGTTAAAGTTAAAAAATTTATTGAAGTATTGAGTTAAATTGCTAAAGTATTAAACTTGCAGGAGCCAAATTATTAAAAAAAATTCTATTTTAAAAGTTAAAATTATAAATATAACATATACATTTATGTAAATAGTGTTAATTAAACTATAGATTAATCAAACAGTGCCATGTGCTAGTGTCATTTATATATTTTAAGATATGAAAATAAGTTATGCACCTTGTTTAGGTTGAGTCTGGAATCCGTTATCTCATTGTCATTATGAGAAAGAAACTGGTTGGCAATGTAATGGACAACAGTTTCGAAGCCTCTAGGATCGGCAACAAAGTAAGAATCCTCCCCAAAATCCTCCATTAGTTGCCGAGGAAATGTATTCTTCAAACTTGAAATTCTTGTCGGCTCTGCCTCTTCAAAATCATTGTAAAAGTAATCAACAGCCATATCAAGTGGACCCTTCGGAACCCTGCAACAATTTTCAACTCTTTCAATACTCCATTCATTCTGGTTTTAATTAATTAATTTACCTATGATAAAAGTCAAATTAAGCAATAAATTATAAATAGTAGCATTGCAATGGAATTAAAAGGACTAATCAATGGGGACATTTCTCCACTCATCCATTTACTAATTAGTTTCGTCATTGCACAAAGAGTACACAAATTTCTTTAGAATGATTTCCTAAGCTTCTAATCAAAATTCACGTGAATATATGATTAGTAATTAGTACAGATAAGACTAATTTAATGTAAGCATAGTAAATTTTGATTTTCAATACTAAGTTGAGTTTTGTGATATTGTGAAAATTGATAGTTATTATAATTAAATTTTAGTTATACAGTTAATAGTATGTTCGCATAAAAAAATGAAGATGTCCACGTAAAAGAAGTATATATATATATATATATATATATATATATACATATTTCGCTTACTGTTTGAAAAGGCGTTGTGATCCCAAAACTGAGATATCATCGTCCCTTCCTTTTTCAGAAGATAAGATCTTTGATAGGTTTGTGCCAAATTCCTGTCTTGCATCTGCAACTTTAAAAGCAGATTCAACAGCATGCTTTTCGTACAATCCACCCCTGCGCACAAAGAGAGACTCATTAAGAATTTAAGCCGGTCACTGATCAAGCACCTATTTAGTACAAATGGATAACTTAAGTCTTTAAGGTAGGGGTAATTATCTTATTGCCACTATTTATTAAATAAAACTTCTATAAACCATTAATTTTTAAGATTGTATCGGTAAACCACCTACTTTTTAAAGAAATATCTCCCAACCACTTTTCCGTTAAAAAAGTTAACTACGGTTAGTGGTTTTCTACGTAAAGACTATTTTACCCTTCTAATACAATAATTATAAAAATTATTCATAATTAATTAAATATAAGATTTTGTATTGTTTGATTTTTTATTTATAAACAAAAATGATGTTGTTTATATAATTAAATATTTATTTTTTTAAATAGAATATAATTAATCAAATATTTATTTTTTAACTAAATGACAATATTACCCTTATAATGGCATGCTAACGTCATGTTTTCGTTAACGAAAAGGTGGGTGGGAGATGTTTCTTTGAAAAGTAAGTGATTTATAGATACAATCTTAAAAATTGATAGTTTACAGAAGTTTTAATTAATAAGTGGTGGCCACCATATAATTACCCTTAAGTTAATTATACGTAAATGGTCTAGGACTTGTATGATAAAATCCTTATTTTATTTTCTTATTTTTTATTTAGGGTGGGGACATTTTCCCCACCTTTTGTATAAACTCAACCCATTTATTAAATTTTTTGTAATTATAATATTATCCTTAGGTGAAATTACTATAATAAGTAAATAAATAATTATTAATTAAATTATTATCTATTATTATTGGGAAGTTAAATTTATTATATTGTATAAACTCAGGAGTTTTTACGTTCTTAAACCCTTTCCTAACCGTTCAAATAAAAAAAGAAGTTAATATTGCATTAATGAAGAAAGAAGAAATGCAAGGAGAAGAATCTGAAAAAGAAAAAGTACTTAATATTGTATTGATGGAGGAAAAAGATATGCAATGGGAAGAATTTGAAAATGTTGAATATGTGTAGGAGTTAAAATTCAAAAGTTTTACTTTTCATTGTCTTGGTGTTGATTTGATTTGATTTTCTTTCTTAAATTAGCAAGTTGGACTTAAATGTGAGCATGTTCTTGGAGTGGGAAGACATGGGAGTTGATATTATTTCATTAAAAAAAAATCAATTTATTTTATAATGTATTCATACACTAAATCTCGAGATTTTGATGATACTGTATTTTCAGATAAAAAAATTGTTTTCTTAAATTAAAACAAACAAAAATTTGAAAAAAAAATAAAAGAAAAAATATTATAAATATTAAACAGACAAGGGTATTTATAGTTTTTATGGGGTAGATTTATAAAATAAATTTATTTTGAATTTTTTTATGGGGTGGTGAAAACAAGCTTTTTGACCCATTGTATCATGTATTTATTTCAATTAAATAATTTTAATAAAATATAATTCTAAACACTAGTCGACAATAAATTCAAATAAACGAGCTATGTTCTTAAAATTTTAATTTTTTTGGGTAAAAAAAACCTTTTGAACATTGTTTTTTAATTTCTAATTAAATTAATTTTGGAAGAAAAAAATATTAACAAATTTAAAAATATTCATTAATATTTTAAATATATATGAAATTGTAATAATTCATTCGGAAAGCAACAAAATGTTAATAAACTTTACAAGTAATTTAACAATTAATAAAATTATATCGGAGATTATTTTAAACTTAAACAAATATTTAACTCTTTTTTAGTGTTTACAAGTATTTAGGATTTGGATTTGGATTTGTGTAATAAGTGCTACACTTCACAAGAAATTTCATCTCAAGTGCTGTGACATTCATTCATTAAGAGGTGAGATTGATAAATAATAATAACTTATGAATAACATTAACCATTAGTTTAAGAAAAATTACCTAAAAAATCTTTATGAAATTATTTGAAACTGTATAGTACTATATTGTTAGTATTTCAAGATTTCTAAAATATATATTAGGGTTTACAAAAATTTTGTATAAGACAATTAAGCTAAGTTTAATTATTGTATTAGCTACAAACCGGAAAAAAAAATTGAATGGTCAAATCAAACAAGGGGGAATGGGTATTAGCCCTACAAGAAATATGAGGGGTATCAGCCATTTTCTTCTTTTTGATTCGTAACTCGAAAAGACATTAGGTGG
The DNA here is from genome assembly GCA_030449835.1 of Clausena lansium. Classification (NCBI taxonomy): domain Eukaryota; kingdom Viridiplantae; phylum Streptophyta; class Magnoliopsida; order Sapindales; family Rutaceae; genus Clausena; species Clausena lansium. The sequence goes on from JASUUF010000312.1 coordinate 72,565, forward strand.
CATATAAACAAATAAACCAAATAGTAGTGTTGGCTTTTTCTTTGCAGCGGGGTTGATTTGGATTGGAAGATTTTATCGTATAAATTGTTAACTTTTTTGTAATTTTTAATCTGTTAATTATTAAGATCCCTTTTTTTATCCTGAATTCTTTTTGAGGAAAATTTTACGTGTAGATAGATGTAGTTTATAAATAAAAAATAAAGAAATTAAATCATATTTATATACTATTACTACATGATATTGGGTATAAAATTTTAAAAAGCTCTTCTGGGATTCTAATCCTTTTAATGATTGTGTCGTTAAGTAAAAGTTTGACCTTTTATAACATCATTATTGGATTAATGTGATAGTTATATTTAAAATTCAATCAATAAATTAAAGACTCATCAAATATTATATCATTTAAAATATAGTTTTCATATCTTAATTTTATAAAACTAAATTAGCAGATACAAGGTTAGAAGAAACTAAAGATATAAGGGGACTAGAGAGGGGATTAGATTATCATTAGACTAAATAATAATTAAAAAAATTATAAACCTAACACTAATGAAGCAGAAAACATTAAAATATTAATCTTTTTTAAACCTAATAATGGAAGTAATAAGAAAAAAGAATCAAATCTTAATCCCTCGGTGTTAATAATTAATGGATATATGTTGTGAGATTAAAACAGGAAAGGATAATATTTAATATGTTCATAATAATTTATAGCTATATCCAACCCACCAAAAAAATGAAATAAATAAAAATTCAAAGACAAAACAAAAACTGAGACATCTGAGGTTTTAAAGTCTACTTTTACCCTTGTTTGTAGATATTTGAAGAGAGATTTCCATAGTCCGAGTAGAGTGTCCTGAGCTTGATTTTCTTAGCAATTTCATGTGCAGGGACTAGACTTTGGACCTCCACTAAAAGCCAATTGGCACCCATTTCAATCCTGTGTTTCCATCAACATGGCCTTTGTGAATCCTGCCACCAATCCTGGAATCTGCTTCCAATATTATGTAATCTTTGTATCCAATTCCTCTTCAAGTGTCTTTTGCTGCCATAATTCTTGAAAGAAAAAAATAAAAAAACAAAAATAATCCCATGACATTCCCCAGATATCTTTATATTAACCTACAAATGCATGTATACGCTTAAATCATATTTTTCGTTATCTTCGTAGATTCTCCACCTGACATTCCTCGCGCCGATGATGATTATCGAATCCGACGGCAAGTGTGACCTGAAGCTGTGACTAAGAAAAACTCTAAACACTAGAGCAAACACCACAACAGAGCTTGATATCTTCATTTTAATTTTTTTTTCCAAGAATTTTGATGTGAGATGGTGTGAGTCGATGTAGTCTGATGTAGAATGTAGTTGGCTTTATAATGTAGCTCCAACACATTTGTGACGACATTTTGTACGCAGTGATGGTGGGGTCAATTTTTTTTTTCCTGTATTTTAATTTGCCTTTTTATGCTTGTCCAATGATGGAGTCCACGTTTTGACGAGATGAAACTGAAAGACGTGTATTTTGCATTGATATTGGCAAATCAGAGCTCTTAATCAATTATAGTAGGTAGGTGAAAATAAGTATATTATTATTTTAAGTGAATTTTGAAAATTTTTACATTAGTGGTCATCAATTTAGTTAGGTATAGTCTCTAATAGTTGGTATTGTGCTTTCTGGTATATATCAACTAAAACTTTATTTGACAATGCATGTTGAAGGGAAGTTGGTGACTTGGGAAAAAAATATACACTGAGTAAGATACCACAGCTGTGCTTTGATAAAGGTGACAGGACTAATCTTCATTCAGGTTCTGTCAACTCATATAACAATAATTTTTTATTATTCGGCAAGTGAGTCTCACCTTAGAGCTCGCGAAATTTTTTAATATAAAAGAAATAAATAGATCCCATATTAATTATTAAGAC
>JASUUF010000313.1:0-82564 GCA_030449835.1 Clausena lansium
AATGTGTTCATTAGTATGGACAATCATGGTCATATATAGATAAGGAGGACAAATCAGTCTTGATTATACTAAGTGAATGACATGACAACCGTCATTCTTAGGAATTAATTAGCAACAATGATTTAGATGGAATTCTTTACAAGTTCATGGGCAAATTTTGCATAATGAGGGGTAGATTAGAAGAATATGTTTGTAAAAACACGTGTCAAAAGTCTTATGAAAATCTCGTACGATCATTCATGGGTGGAAAGTTTCAACTTCAATGGGAATTTGCAACGCATGATTTTACTGCAGATTAATAAAAGTCTAATTAAGCAATATAAATGGTGATTGGTGAAGAAGACATGGAATCTAATATCTAGTGTGAATTAGACATGAAATTGTCTCGTTTTGTAGGCTTTGTGAAATATTATAATTACTTGTAGGGACATTTTTTATCTCTGTCTGCTTATAATGTCTCATTTATGCATATGAAAATAATCTAGTGATGTTCAATCAGGTAGTCCACTCATTACATGGCCCCATACTGAAAGTTCTCTCTTGTATTTGAGTCTCTCAAAGAAAATGAAAGTTGAATTGTAAATGACATGCTAGTTGTGGTATATTATTGTAAAAATCCTCTTCAAAAAGAAAAAAAAATTGTAAAATCATTAAATTATATCTTGCCAATAAACTTTAAGCATGGACTTTTCTAAGTGAAATTTAACAGTATAAAAATAACGTTTGATAAAGGAAAAAACATAAGCATCCTCAATATATTCATAAAAATAAATATAAAGTGTGAAAAAAAAAGTGTTTCTAACCCTTGTTGAGTTGTGTCCCACATTAGCTAGAAAATGGAGGATATTTGGATTTATAAGAAGGATGGGTCACTTCATCCAATAAAATAGTGTTTTGGGTTCGACACTTAAAATTCTACTGCGCCCCCAACAATTGTAGAATCGTAGCTAGACCTTAATAGCCTAAATATGGTAGTGGAATAACTCATGTGTGTTTGATGAAAGGACCGGGATCCGCACTGGTGGTTTCATTCGAGGGGGTTGTTGAGTTGTGTCCCATATTGGCTAAAAAATAGGGAGATATTTGGGATTTATAAGAAGGATGGGTCACTCCACCCAATAGGCTAATCTTTTGGGTTGGACATCTAGAAATCCTTGGCCCAACCCCCCAACAACCCTGAAAGTAAGTAGCAACATTTATACGGTTATAAAACCTGTATTTTACACGCAGCATGGTGCTATATTAGTCTAATCGATTCATTGAGTAACATTTTTCTTATTCGCTTAATTTTGAGAGAGAAATAACATATAATTAATCAGGACTTAAAATGTATAAACAAATGGTATATGTAGTTAATTTATGATAAGTACCTCGTGCATATATATTAGCAAAGCACAGAGCCAAGGAGGCAGGCTAGTTATTCTTATTATTATTTTTAAGTTAGGTGCGGGCAAAGCTCTAATTGTGCTGCTATTTGGCTAAATGATAATAGTAAAAAGCCTTAATTAATTATTAGCTCATTAATTCTTTCAAAATTCGAACTTAAGTGATTAGCAGAAGAAAACTAATACAGTTAGTTTGAGTCTGCCTTAAGGCAAATGAGCTAGTTTGCTGACATTAAAATCTACAATTATTTTATAAAGGAGTTGTTCTAGTATGCAGTACACTGTCATTTATATGTGTATGGAATCAACGACAGCAATATTCTTTACTAGAATATTAGATTGACATGTCAACTGTTACAGCGGTAGATATATTCCTGTGCTACATGGTAGAGATCTTCGCGTTTACTTGGAATCGATTTTGAGTTATGCTTGATGATACATCTCTAGATTGTAATTTAAGTATAGTAATTTTAGACTCCTAATGGACCTCAGATAATAAACATCTGTGAGATTATATCCTACTAAAAAAATAGTATTAATCACCCATGAATAACTGAAACAACAAAAAAATACAGCCATTATCGATTCTAACAAAAGTGATGGTGCGAATTATTCTTGCAAGGTCATGGCAGATTCCATGAAACCGCAAAAGTAAGTATAAACTTAAAACATTTATCCAGACTAAAGTTGATTAAAAATCTGACAAATATTCAGGCACATGACAGACAAGCCCCGTCAATTGTCCTACCAAATAAAAATAAGGGAATTAATTTTCCTTCTGACCCCTTTTCTTTCCTATATATATATATTTCCTTCCCTAGTCTCTTTTTCCTTCCTAAGTTGTTTACTTTAATTTGTTTTTGTAATTTATATCAAACAATATCAGAAGTGAAGAAAAGGCAAGAAATGATAAAATTTGAAAGCTGAAAAAGGAAATTTGCCGGCTCCATATAATTTAGAGCATAACTGGTTTGAGGAAGTACACTATTAATCTACCTCTTTATTACTATGCAAATTTCTGTCAATTTATATATTTTGCCATCACACTATCATCCGATTAATTAAAATTTTGGGTGAAAACACTTCAATAGGATTTAATTCTGTTTGTCAAAGTTATAGAATTTTATCATTGAACTATATTGATGAAAGATATGTAATTTGGCTTGAAATATTTTTGAACATTATTTCAAAAGAGTGAAATTATTGATTTTATTTACATATGTGCCCATGATAAATATCATACATAAAAATTAAGATCAGATTGAGATCATATCAGCTCGAGAATATTATTAAAACAAAGAGTAATGATACATTTACAAAATATGTACACAAAATTTGTAATTCAAATGATATACGAACTGATCAAAGTTTGTATCCTAATTTATAAAATAATCTTTATAAAATGTGATTCATTTCAAACATCATTTTAAATTATTACATTTGGATTCAGAACACACTGTGAATTAAAACAGCAAACAGACATTTATAACACCTTAATTCACATGATTATAACTGATCACTTGTTCTATATCATAAGCCATCTAGTAACATTATATATTAATCACAGAGTCTACCATAGTCGGAACAGTGCATAAATTTTTTGTTGCATATGCATTTTACGTTGCCAATACTGCCAACTTCAGAAGTGAACAGATCACCTTGAAACGAGTACCAGCTAGCACCGCAGCCTATTTCACCAAAAGGCTAATTTGAATCTGCAAATACAAAAAGCAAATTAAAGGTGAATTTTTTACTCACCCGAAGATACATGTGTACATGTTGCCTTATGAACTTGTACCTCTTCATCTCCAATTCTTGATCCCTAAAACAACAAAATTTCAAATTATTACAAGTATATATGAATATTAAAAAAAACCTAAGTTATAAATGCAAATAATCGAGACATAACAATAAGTAAATTGAATAACACTTACATTAATATTCAACCAAGATGGAGGTGGCCAAAAATTTTGGAATAAATTGGAAAATTTGAGAGCGGTGCAACGGTACCGTCTTTCAAGTCATAGACTCCAGTGCACCATCCGGGGTACTTGTTATCATAATCTTTAATGAACAAAGTATCGATTAAGTAGACACAATTTTCTCTGAAGGCGGGAAATTCTTTAGTTGAAATGGAATAGGAACAAGCATTGTCCACAAAAAAAACGAGTGTCCTTCAATCCATTAACAACATGTACCCACTGATTAATGTCTTCATCAAGCTTAAAGACATCAACACGTACCGGGTACAAATAACGTTCAGATTCCTCCTCGTCCTCGAAGTTAATCTCGACGTTGTCGTGACAATATATCTGCTTAAAAACTAGAAACAAATCCTGAAGTGACTTTACCAAATGCTTGATCCCAGTGCCATTGAAGATGGGATGTGGAGCCACAATTTCGTTGACCTCGAAAGACTTTGGCTCTACGGTTATAGTGAGGCCTGTCTGGTTCAAAGCGTAGAATTTGCCTTTGTGAAAAGCAATGTCTTCAACGTAAGCCCTACCATCACCAATGGGTATCTGAGTCCAAGTTGGGTCGTTCTTGCGCCAAATGCCGAGTTTCTTCATTGAATATATAGCCATGATTGTGAAACTATCATCTTCAAAACAAGGTGAAACGGCCACTTTCTGAACAAAATAAGCATTACGGCCTTTAGAGTCATCATGATCACCGGCTAATCCAAGACCATAGGACTTGGCTATTTCGGTAACGCGATAATCCAGAAGGTTTAAAGAGTTGGGTAAGTTATTATTAGGCAAGTTTCGGAAAAAGTGCTCCAGTGAGCGGATCCTTGACTCGAACTCTTCCCGAATTCAACTCCTCAACATTAACCAACCACATGCACGTGCTGTTGCTTGTGCTTGCAGCTGCAGGTGTGTTATTAATTGAATCGAATGATGTAAAGAGTTGACTGTGTGAGTGAAAGATGGCCAGAATCACAAACGGCGCTGCTGACAGGAGATGGGATGTTGAGAGTTGAGTTTGGAGACAAAGGGCCTTTGAGGAAAAGGGATTAGGTAACGAAACTTGTTACAAGTGGCTCTTAGGACAAGGATTTCGTTTCTTGTGAGGCGTTTTGTGATCGATACTCGTAAATCTTTTGGTAGTTTTATCCAATAGAGAGTGGTTTTGTCCATGGCTGGCAACCAAGTTTTAACTCTTGGGCTTAGAGATTAAAAGGAGAGGAAGAAGAATGGTTCAGATGAGATTTAATTGAGAGTGAAATTAATTGGACTTATTTGATTTTGCAAAAGCAATTGCTCATGCATTTTCTTTTTTCTCTCTCTTTTAATTATTGAGATTTATTTTCAAAAGTAATGTTACACTTACAAAGTTGTGGTACAAATTAAGTTAATTTGTATTTATAGAAAAAAAAAGTTAATTTGTCTGTACAAGTGGCAATGAGATGAATAGATAAGCAATCACTTAAGGTACATGACAATTTGTTATGTATCCAGATTATTTTATATAGTTGATATGGATGCTGAACCAAGATGTTTAACTAAGCTTGTTTGAGAAAAATTTGGATGAAATATTTGTGCCCCTGTTTGAGGCGGGTTAAAAGCTATTCTCATTTAAAGAGAGGTGCCAATGAGAATTTAAGCCCAGATCTTTTAAGAGCAAACTGTGGATACCACCATTCCACCAACTACTCTTGGGCAAACTAGAAGGGCAGTTTTTATTCAAATTAAAAAAAAATGGTTAGATTAAGAATATGGAAAGTGGGCGTAGGAAAGCACTTTGTTAGGATGATGGAGTGAATCTTTTCAAGTCTAAAAGCTAATTATGATAATGAAGTCATACTAGGTTGTAGATTTCATTGAGTATAGTGAAGAAGAGATTTTAAGAGTATGTGGGTGATAAGCTGTCGATAGTCCATTGGTCATTTGGTAGCATTCACCGAGTGAAATTCCAATTTCAAAGGGAAAATTTAAAAACAATTGATTTGAAAGAAGACTAAGGCCAATTACATGGTGAAGAAAGAGGTGGAAATATATAATAGTGGGAATTGGACATAAAACTGTCTCATACGGAAGCAGCCTTAGTGAGAAAGCGATGATAATAATTGATGTAGGGGCCTTTCACTCTTGTCCGCTAATGTCTTCATTTTGTGCATGTGAATTGTGATTCTAGTGATGTTCTATCATGCTTTGTCCACCCATCATGTCCCTTCATGCTCAAATTTTCCTCCTGTATTTGAGTTTCTTAACTGAGAATAAAGTCTGGATGATCATTGCGTGTTTATGACGCAGGATTGCACAAGATTCAATTATGTTAATTATTTTAAATCTTGATCATGGTTCTATTGTGGTGTTACATAATATTTGGGCCATATATACAATAGCTTTTAAAGTTTGAACTGGCCTATTGATCAAAATCTTAAGCGAAACGCTTTTAACCCATTAATTGATTTGCTAACTAATGTGTATCCTAATGACCTAGCTGCAACTGCAAGGCTGGATGGAACTAAAAAGAGGTAAATAGGATTAATGTTTGTGAAAAGCGCGTAAAATATTCCTAAGAATAATATGTGCATAAAAAGTAATATAAAAAAATAGCATACAATCACTAGAAGACAAAAAAATAAACTAGAGAACAAAAGAAAAAAGTGTAGTACAAGATAAGAATTTTTTTTTTTTGAATTTTTGTGCCTTTTGTACTAAATTTTGTACTACTTTCGATGCATATAACATTATTCAGCTACACTAGTAAAGCATATATATGCCATAAAGCCAGGATAGGTTCAAATCATGATGATTTTTTTTTAATTTTATAAATTCACACACGTATTGAAGCTAGACCTTAGCTTCAAATCCATAATGAGTTTTGTATTGGACTGTGGTTCACATAAAATCAGAGTTGTTTTGGTTTATAGTTGAAAGGGAGATGTCCCTCTTCCAAGTTCCATCAGATGTGTTTAAGTTACTGCCGCGGAAAATTTAATTAATTAAAACATAAACATGATTTTGAACTTGCTCTCAGTACAGTTATTTTCCAGCAAATTTTTGCGTTCTGGATTTAAAAATAATTTCCGAAACCTATATATCGTCTTAGATATAGTATTAAAATTAAAGATTTTGTTAAGTTATTGGCTCGATAACATTATTGATTTTATTCTTATGGAATATGATTGTCGAATTGGTACCATATATGGTTATTTTTCACTTAACTACTTTAGTTTATGAATTGCGAAATAACAAATAGGTGGTAAGTCATATTGGATTGTAATTTTTTATTATTATATCTTTGAAAATCTTACATTTTACTATACATTGATGTTAACACAGTTACTTAAATGATGATAAAATATTGACATCACAAGGGTTAAAAAATTTGTGGAAAATTTTATGTTACATTACAATTTTTGATATGCTTATAATTAATATTTTACAGTACATTTTAAAATAAAATATGCTTCTAACAGATATAAAACAAATATTTATAAGATCAAAGTAGATAAAAATTGAAAGTTTTTAAGTTGTGAGGAATATAACACTGCAATGCACAGAAATATTGAGATCCCCAGCATAATAATTTATTTTTTTTCATTCGTTATATTACATCAATATATGAGAATGAGACGCTAACAGCTATAACAAATGATAAATGGGTCCAGAATTCATTAAGAAAGACTACAAAAGTAACAGCTATAACAAATGATAAATGGGTCCAGAATTCATTAAGAAAGACTACAAAAGATAACAAACTCTCAGTAAGTACATTTCGTCTTCAAGTTCTCCCTGATCATCACAAGAATTCCATCAGGCTTGCTCAAGCCTTTGAATTGAATCGTTCCTGCGCGCCAAAACATATTCTTTGAGGCATTTTGCCGAACAATTTGTTACAAGCATCAAGCACTTTTATTTTGACTAGAGTGATATGATTACAATTAATTACAATTAACACACGCATATATATCAGAAGCCACATTATGTTTATATAACTAGGATACATCATACATATACCAAACCACTTAATTCATAGCTACATAACAAGCTGTGGATGAAACAAGTCTCAGATGCACTGAACAACGACTAGTACACCAATATAGTCACCTGTTCAACAAAGCAAGCATTAGTATGAGTTCACAAGGACTCAATTAGAGTGAAAGAAATAAAACTATATATGTGAAGATTGATTACGACAATTGCTTACCATGGATCAACCAAAGTCATGCATCTGTACATGTTGCCTCGAAATGTTTACCCACGGTGGCGGCCAAAAAATCTTTAAATGCTGAGGAGGTCCTGACAAAACTCCAATGGGACCAATATTTGTCAAGTCATAAGGTCCAGTATGCCATCCACTGATTTAATTCTCTATTATCCTCGTCTTCTTTCAGCAACAAACTATCACCAAATTAAGTAAACAAACATTTCTCTAAAAACCGAATATTCTTTTGTCGAAAAATATTACATCTTCAGCTCGAAGAGAAATTTTAAACAAATTGAAGAAGAGAAACAAGAATGATAGAGACATAATGGACTCTCTTGATTTGCCTTTTTCTGTGGGTCGGGCCCTAAAGTCCTTATTCTTAATTGGAAATCTCCTGAAATGGGTTGTATAAAAACTAATTCCAGTGATTTATCGAAAAGAAACCTGGGTAGTGCTGCGGCAGGTGGCGTTTTTTGGGGGTTGTTGCATTCCTTTCTTGGGGGTTATTGCATTCCTTTAGGAGATCAGACGGCCTATTATTTTGAAATTTTTGCAACTATTCTTGCTGTTGAGATTGCATACAGTAAGTATTGGAGAACTTAGTGGCTAAAATGTGATTTTATGTTGGTTTTACATTTTTTTTTTAACAATAAGTCACTTCAGCCTTCGTGGAACTTAACAAAACTATTGATTGAATTGTTATCATCTCCTCAGTCAGATGAACTTCAGAATTAGTCACTCTTTTCGTGAAGTTAATTATGTGGCAGATCGTTTGGCAAACTTAGGATTACAGTGCTCTGTAGGATAATCCACCACATGAGATTTCTAGATTTCTTTCTAAGGATACTAATGGAGTTCTTAGTTATCATTTCTCTTAAGACTGTTCTTTCTACTTTTTTTCTTATTTCGCTATCTTTTCGGTTTTTATTTTGCTATTGCAGCTTTTTAGCTATTTTATGGAGGCTCACTATATCCCCTTGAGTAAGAGTATATTGTTATTTATATTTAATAAACTTGCCTCAGTAGTTAAGGTTATTTATAAAAAATGAAAAAGAAAGAAACAAGAATGATTCAGTTTTCAGATGAGGATAGATAAGGAGAAATATTAATAGGGTGGTTTTGGTATATAGAGAGGTTTAAAGAGTAGCATTTTTTTTTTAATTTTAATGAGGGGTTTATTAAGAAAGTGGGTGTGAAAATAAATTTTTTTGGGCTCAAATAGCCTCACCCTAAAAAGAGTCTTGAATTGACCTAAAAAAATGATAGAAAGGTGCAACACATGCAAAGTAAAAAAGATTTTTTGAGATTATGAAGTGGCTGTAAGAAAGCATTTTGTCAAGATTGCAATGACTTTTTAAGTCTAAAATTTGATATAATTATGAAGTTATGTTATATTATGTATAATTTAAGTTTAGATTCTCTCTTGATTGATTTGAACTTAAAGCTGTGTAAAGTAAAATAATTAGATGAGGTTTATGGGATATGCTTATAAAGCAAATTGCTCAAATTACTACAAGGGCAAAATTGGTCAAACTGGAGTTGTTAACAACTATGAAATCATGTTGTGGTGAAGTCATATATCCTACGTTGTAGATGCAAGAGTGAACGTATGAGAATGTGCCGAAAGCTGATTAGAAATTCGGTACCACTCATGGAGTCATTCAATTTCAATGGGAAAAATTGCTACACTTTTTGTTTTTTTTTTTGGGGAAAATAATTGCTACACACTTGATTTCAAAGAGATGGAATTTAATTAGTGGGAACACATGGGACATTATTAATTCAATTGTTTCATATATATGAAGGCCTTTATATTCACGGAGGCGCCTTTCTATCTAATGTCCGCTAATGTATTCATTTACTCGTGAAACTGCAGCTAGTGATGTTCCATCATGCTTCGGCCACTCATGCTCAAACATTTACCTTGAATTTGACTCTCTTAAAAGATAGCAAAAGCTTAGCATATGGACAGATTATATGCCAATTATATATTATGTTGGCTTTTAGAGATTAGAATAACATAGACCTGTGGGGGCGATAAAAAAGTTAGTGTGCTCCCCCTTTTTTGGGTTTGGAATTTGTTTTATATACTCTTTCTTTCTTTCCCTTTCTTTTTTTTTTTTTTTGGGAAATTGATTTACATGACACTTCAGAAGGTTTTCAAGCAATACTTTGACATTTTAATATCAATTATAATACCCATATAGAATTCAGTCTAATCATGTAAGATGTGCCAAATACTGAAAACCTTTGTGGTACTTTTTGTGCTACTCTCTTTATGTTATATATACTTCTTAAACAATCAACTAATAAGAATAGTGGGTAATAAGAATCTAACTTACAACTTAGCTAATTTCGGTCATTAAGACAAAGGATGTTAATAAAAAATCTATTGGATTATGAATTTCATGCTTTGTAAAATTATTAAAAAACCATTACAAATTGAAATCTAAGTGTTGAGATTTTTAATATTATTCTTCAAAATATTATTGATCATGACCGTTTCTGAAAAAATTGTTGCCATTTCCAGCGTGGAGTAAAGTTTTGACGTCAATTACTTTAGTGGACAATAATAAATCAAAATTTTAGGAGAACGCAGACTTGAAGATTTCGTCATTTTATTTTTTTGCTATGCAATCTCGAAGACTTCAGTCCTATTTGAAATTGATTCGTAGAAATTGCCAAAGACTAAAGTATATGGTCAACACTAATAATTATAGTTTAGAAGTTATGTTAATATAATTTTTCACTTGTATGATTAAAAATTTATTATATCTTTAATAATTTTGTTAAAATTATTATTTAAAAATTGTATTTACTACATATTATTTACTTTTGTTTCATAGTTACAATTTTTTTCCACAAAGTTAGCAGTAGCCTTAAAATCTACGAAGACTTAATCTCAAACAAGACCTTACTTGTAACTTATTTCAGGCCTAACCACCAAGTAGATATTATCGGATATTGTCCGCTTTGAGCACACAGAGCTGTCACAATTTTGTTATTGGATTTTACAACCCAAAACGCGTCTTCTTAATTAGGAGAGCCCAAGACTTATAAACTAGTCAGAGAATTCACTCGCTAGCGATGTAGTATTACATCTTTACTTTTGAGGACCTCACGTCCCCGTGAGGATCATCGAAACCATATCATATGGTTAACATATCCATCTCCATCTCGCACATCGGTCGCGAGTCCGTCTACGATACCATTAGTCATGACCCAACCTAGACCTGACGAGATATTGTCCACATTAAAGCCCGCACGGTTTCGCTTTCTCGGGGCCCTTATACACCCCAAAACGCATCTTGCCAATTAAGGTCTTGATCATCACTTATAAACCCAAAGATCTCTCCCATGCTTTGCCGATATGGGATTCGCTCGGCGTGTGTGTATCCACATTAAAGCCCGCACGATTTTGTTTCTAGTGGCGCCATCATACACCCCAAAACACGTCTACAATTAAGGTGCCGATCATCACTTATAAACCAAACATCTCTCCCATGCTTTTTAGATATGGGATTCGCCTAGGGTATTACACACACCCCCTTAGGGACTAACGCCCCTCAACTGAGGTTTGCCCCCACCATCTCTCAAGAGGACACGCGGGCTTGTGCTTTATACTATCTTTCGTGACCCAACCAAGACTTGGTAAGATATTGTTCGCTTTGGGCCTTAAGAAGGTCCACTTTGTTTTGTTTTTGGAGCCGCCCATACACCCCAAAATGTGTCTTCTTAATTAAGGTGTGGATCACTCCCTTATAAAACCAGGCATCTCTCCCGTGCTTTGCCGTCATGTGGGATTCGCTGAGGTGTTACATTAGTCAATAATTTTTTTGCTACTCAATCTTTCCAAGTAATGTATAGCCTAGATATTTGATGAAAATGGGGCAGCTGCAAGGCTGGGTGGAATTTTTTTTTCCCATTCATAAGACATGTTAGTTAAAAGCTAAAAACATATATGAATGCTACACAGAATTGACACACATGCTGAGCGTATGTGCCATAAGGCTATAGTTTTTTTCTACTTTTTTAAATTGTTTAATTTAATGGTAATCTAATTCCCTATCTACCCATGAGAGTGGATTCAAACAACTAGATCTCTTGTTTTCAACACAAAAAATTTTACCATCTCAGCTAGATTTGCAAACCTGATTGCTAAAGTACAAGATATTCTCACTTATGATTTATATCCAAATTACCAAAGGAAGATGGAGACTTTTCAGACCAACTGCATAAAATTCTACCAAAAGAACACAGAGAGTCGTTGTGTATCGGCAGATTGACAGATTACTCAAGTGGCAATATTCAGCGAATTCAAATATAATATCTCTGATTAGTCAATTAATTGTACGCCTATGCAATCTCGAAGATTTCTTCATTAAATTTTCTGCTAGGCAAGCTGTATATACTTTGCAGTTTGGAGGCCAAATACTTCTCCTATTTTCACTCAAGAAATTTTATCAATTGTCAGCAACCACAAAATAGAAGAGACCCAACAAAAGTTAAATAATTATTAAAAAAAAAAAAGGCGGTCGATGAAAACAAAAATTGCTAAGAGAACAGACTAACAAGGTAGATTCCAAGTTTGATGAAGCAAGATACTTTGGATCAGAATTATGGCAACATTTTTGGCATCACTCTTGTCTGAAAATCTTGGGAACAACGAGAAATTCCACTGAATAACAGGCCAAACAAATAGAAGCATGCTGAATTGAATGAAATACGGAATCATTAAATAAATAATTAAAGTTCGATTGATGTTGTAACATTTTTTTTAAGTAAGATCCCCTCTCTATGGTAAAAGTTACAAATCATACCTAAGAAGCTAGCAGGCACATTATTATTCTGTGCTATGACATGGTTGATTTTAGAAATGAGAAATTACAACGCAACGGTGCCTGAATAATAAAATCTCAAACAATATTAATCGCGGCCAGCGTACTAAAATTCACAGGTTTCACGAATCTATGAGATCCTCCAAAGAATGTTAGAGCTGCCAATTCTGCAGTCTTCTGAGTCGGATGAAATCGGTCCCAGAATAAATGTTTATCACGATTTTGACAAAAGCTGGCCGTTTGATTACATATAGTTGTTGCATCTCCGCAGCAAGCTTTCCTGATTTCTTTGAAACCTAAAGAAAGAGATTTAAATTTAAAATTAAAAAATTTCAATTTTAATTTAAACACAATTAATTCCAGCGAATGCGAATTAATTGAATAAAGCTAATATTTAAGGCTTAATTGTTACCAAAAGATAAAGGGTTTCCCATGATATCAAGTGTCATTTCAAATGAATTTTCAATAGAGTAATTCATTGCAGGGAGTTGAGAGCTCAATTGTTGTAAGAGGGTCTCAGTTGCATTGTAGAATTGTCGAGCAAACTCGTTTGCTTCCCGAAGGCATGCACCACCATTATAATGACGTTCTACCGGGCAGCAACCGATTGGAGGAATGGTTATAATGGCGAATTTTCTGGCTCCCAAATTATATAGACTCTGCATAAATATAAATTTTAGGGTATTTTTAGATCTTCAATCTATAGCTATTGCGGAATACACGGAATCGTTGCATACATACATATGCACTATTAAAGTATATGACTTAATAACTATCTCGACTTCAATAAAATTTGGGATTCTCAGCAGGTCAATACTATATATATATATATATATATATATATATATAATAATTCTCAAGTACGGATACCTAAATGCGGATTTCATGTGGATTCACTAATTGAACAAAAACAGTATTATAATGCAATAGAAAATCAGCACGAAATCCAAATTTTCGCGTCTCGCATAAGAGAGAATATATATATATATATATATATATATATATATATATCTTATCTTGTCTAGATTTTAAAGCACGGAAAAGTCAGAATGCTTTAAAATGCGTATGGCTTTAAAGGTTTAAAACTTAAAGCACTTAAACCGTTCGGTTTTAAAACTTTCTTGCACTTTAAAATTTCGGATTGGAACCGTTCTCTTTCTCTCTCTCTCTCTCTCTCTATATATATCTATATATATATATATATATATATATACATATATATATATAAGAAATAAATTATTAACGATTATATATATAGTATGTAGTAAGGGGGTGTGTGTTTTTTAATGAGTTAATTGACCTAAATTCAATTTGTTAAATCATTTATTTTTTTAACTTAATGAAGATTTTCAGTCATTAAGTTATTAAGCCAAATTTTTTTATTTTTTTGCTTAATCTACAAAGTATAAATGACATCATTAAAAAATATTTTATAAAATATCCTTATCTAATTAATTTGTTTTTATCCTTATCTAAATTAAACTTACTAATTAGCATTATTATTTATCTCCATAACTTGTGATAATATAGATGTAGATTATTGTTATTTTTATTTTTTTATGTTCTTCAAATTAGCATTATATATTTTTACTTTTTTATTGAATATTTTTCATATAGTACATCATAACTACAATAAAGTTGATTAACATGTTCTAATTTATAATATTAAAGGGTTTTATTCACTTGAACATAATTTATATTATAATAAAATACTATCTTATTTATATCTATTGAGATGTTTGTTATTCATTTTAACATTTAAAATTTGTCAGGGTACAAATATAAATGTATTGGTTTACAAACTTTTTAAGTTGAGAAAACAAACAACTTAATACTTATTATCAGAAATTCAGAAAAAAAATCATATATATCATTTAGATTCAAACATTTAATTCTATTCAAAATTCTAAACTTATTCAAATCTATTCAGATTTCAAAAAAAAAAAATCAACTTAAGTCAATACCAAAAAATAAAAAGTACCTTTAAATGGTCAGCATAGGTGGCCAGGAGGTTGTCCAGGAAGTCTGGAGATAGAGGAGCACCAAGGCGCTGATGTTCGAGGATATCATTGCTTCCTGAACTAACGATGAACAACGATTTTGAAAGCAAAGTAGCAGCTGCTGCTGGTCCACATAGCTCTGTGATATTGCCTAGTACATTTGCAAATAGGTTGATCTGCTCCCCCATTGAAATGAAATTGTTCTGTACTTTTTGAGCAGCAATATAATATTATTTGTACAACTTGAAGTTATTTTTTGATTAATACCTTATTCTTTAATTTACGAGGGATTATAACTTATTTGAACAATATTAAAGAATCAACTATGAAGCAGCTTGCTGCTTTCAAGACACTCATTCTGGATTCTTTCACCCTCAGACTTATGTCTGTCACTTCTTTTATAACCCACATATTTGTTTTCAGTTTAAAAGTTTAAATTCTAGAACTTTACTTATATAAGGTGACATTTGTGTCACTTGCACTGCATTGGACAGTTGAATGATTAATCCTGGTTGTTTTCAACTGAAAGTAAAACTAGAATAGAAATTAAGCTTAATTAACTTACAAATACAAGTCCAGTTGTGTTAAGAATTCCAGAGCCTCCAGAAGCAAAATTGACACCATCAAGTATATTCCCTTTAAAAGTGGAGGAATTGTTCAAAAGAGCAAAAAATGAAGGTGGACTCTTCTTATAGCCCAACAGCTTCACTGATTCAGATCAACAGAACACACTAATTACCTAAAATATCAATATGTACATAAAGAAAAACAGCAAAATCATTCAATCCATAGGTTTATATATAGATATATATACCTATTCGATCAGCTGTGTTATAGCCATTACTAAACCTTCCTGTTGGCTCTGAAAAAGGATAATCAATTCCATTATAAAGGAAATCTGCTTTAATTTCTTGGCTCACTGGTAAGAAATCGTTAGTGCCAACATTCATTGTTGAGTCACCAAATATGAATACTGCTGGCACTGCTGTGTTACCAATATCAGCAGCCACAAGGGCTATTGACATCAAAACAAGAAGGAAACACCAAGTATAGTTCTTGGCCATGTACTCAAAATATTTTCCAAGTTATGTACACTATATATCTTTGTGTTACTCACCTGCGCTTATAGATATTTATACATGAAAAGTGACAGTAATAAACAAAAGAGTAGCGACATGATTTTGTCATTGACTCATTTTTACAACCTGTTATGTGGCAGTAATTCATTAAACAAGGACTTTGATTTTGTAGGCGGAAAGTTCTACTGTTTTTATTTTTTTTTAATTAAATATACAGTATGTTTTATGCATCATAATCCATGCACCGACAAATAGATACATGGTATGCTACTTCACGTTGCTGAAATTAGTAAACAGATATCACTCGATAATGCTAAACATCACCAATATCGTCAAAGCTGTGTCTTCTCATTATCGTCCTCGCAGCTATTTTCTTCTTTATTTTTAATTTTTTTTGTTTATATAATTTAATTTAATTTAATATTGGTTGAAGACATTATATAATCTTTAGATGCTTAGTTAAGGCCATAATTATAGTGAAGACAAACTTCATATAGATTAACATTATTTGTGTGATCATTTCTTCACCTTAGGAAGAAACTTATTGGTGCAAATATTTTTGAGGCGACACGTGCCGTGTTTCAGTTATCTTCCATTCTTGAATTCTCAAATATTATACGTATTGCAATAAAATATATCATAGGTTGAAACGTTGCCGGTTGTTATTCACCCTGCTCAAGAAACTTCACTATCTCTCCGTGCTTAATTAAAAGTTTAAACAAGAATTATCCTAGAACAATGAATTGTTGGATGCCATCAGTAACTTGTGTCTGTTTGTAATATCACCCGCATGGCAAACTTAGATTGCTCCTAGGCTACCACAATTAAAGATGTTTTTGAGAATCTGGGGAAATTCCATAAAGGACTCATTCTTCCTTACAACATTTCTTTGCAGCGTGAGTTAGAACTCGCTTGTATATATTCCAAGTGAAATTCCAAGCATAAACACTTTAGGGTACCAACTTTTCAAAAATGTAATTAAACAATACTCTCTTAAAAAGTGGTTTGTGCGAGTATTAAAACAATATATAAAATGGTACCCACCCTATATTTCTTTTACAATTTTCATTTGTTATTGAAAAGAATTTCTGATATATACTAAGCAAATGAAAATAAGTGACGCGGGTCCAAGCCAAACATTCTTTTATAAGCACTGTGAGTAATGTACAATTCTTTTCTGTTTCGATTTCCAGGAGTGAATGTTGGAAGTGCAGATGGTAAATTTCTTCCAAAATTGACATAATCTATAGACCTTATGACTTGCTTGAAGTTAACTGGAAAAGAGTTAGTTGGTGGCCTCAGAATCAATAATTCATGGACCTTTTTCTCTCTCTCTCTCTCTCCCTGCAATAAAGATCAACTTTCCTCTTTTCATGTCGTCGGAAGGGAGCTCTCCGGAGCTCTTCTTTCGGCGGCAGAGCACTTCAGGATTTCCTGTTTTTATTTTGTCTTTTTTTTTTCCTTCCACTTCATGTGTGAAGATAGATCTCCTCCCTAGGGGGTGGGCAAAAAAACCGTGGTCCAGAAAAAATCAAACTGAACCGGTGGTTTGATATAGTTATAATCGATTTTTTTTCTTATAAATAACCAAATATATGATTGTAAAGAAAAAAATCGAAATACCAGTTTGGTTTTTTGTTCATAAAGCTAAACCGAAAAATCGGGATATTTTTGTAATTTTACTAAATTTGAAATGTGTTATATTTTGATTGGTTATCTCAAATGATTATAATAGATTTGCACACACACAATTACTAGTATATATATGTAATGTTTTCACCCCAAAACAAACCCTAAAATCAAAACTTAAACACTGCAGCCAACCTTCGTTACCTTCCCTCACACGTCAGCCTGTCACCCAAAGGCAAAAACAATGTAACGGTGCAGCCAACCCTCACCCCATCACCCGAAGCCGTTTACTCTCATTATTGTCAGCTGCTCACCATCACCAAGACACTGACCAGAGCTTGTGCTCGCCGCTACCATGCAACAGATTCTTCTCAGCTCTCACCGTGCGAGTTGGACGACTGACAGAAGCACGACAGCTTCTTGCCTTCTTCTTACCATGCGTCAGCTTCTTCTCACTAAGCGATAGCTTCTGTTCTGTAGTTTCTGCTCACCAACCAAGTGACCATCATGCTGAGTTTAGTTAAATCTTAATATTTCATATTTTCTTAGTACCTTATTAGTAGTTAGTAAGATAGTAGTGATAAATGTGTTTTGTATACTTTATGTTTATTGTAATATTGTTAGTATTTTTGTATTTGTAATGAAAATGTTATGAATTAAGTGTTTTGCAGGTTTTAAAATTGAGAAAAATTATTCTATTTATGAGGCCATTGGGCTAAAAATTTATAAATTCAAAATAGGCCCACTAAGCCTAGAACAAAACTGAACCGAACCGAACCTAATGGTTTGGTTCATGTTTGGTTCTTTATTTCATTCGGTTCTTTTTAAAAAATAACTAAATGTATTCGGTTCTGTTCAATTTCGAACCAAACCGAATCATGCCCACCCCTACTCCTTCCACTCCATGTGTGAAGGTAGATTTTTCCATGGTTGTAGATCCATGGCTTTTGCTCCATCCAAACTCTGATTTGTGATAGCATTGGTTTCTTTGGCTGCTATTAGCAATCAAAATGTGTTTTTCTAGTAGATTTAAAGCCTTTCAGCTTCGGATTTGGAAAAATACAATGCGTATATCCCATAGAAGTGGAGATTTCAAAAAGAGTTAAGGAATATTCCTGGTTATGCTCTAAAATAGTTGGTACATCTATGATAAAGATATCTTTTATTGATATTCCAGTACACTGCTTTTCTTCCCGGTCGTCAGTAAGAGTTTAGTGGCTCAACTAATCTATTTATTGTAATGGATGGAAATATATGTATACTGATCTAATTTACAAGGGATTGTTATATAATCTCATCTGTTTAGTAAAAATTCAACGTATTCAGTTTGTTGAATGAATGAAAAAACTACTTTCTTGTAAAAAAAAATTAATAATTCATTAAAGTTAATTGCTGAAAAATTAAAATCTGAATGAACTATATAATTTTTTTTTAATACTTGAAATGAAATGCAAGAATAGGTTGCTGGCCTTAAGATTCAATCCCTTCAAGTGAATTGCTTAGAAGTTTAAATTTAAAAAAAAAATTAAGTAGGTGTGTCAAGTATATCGCCAGCAATTAGTGCGCTCTTGTTTGTCGGCTGCCTATACTTGTCTGGTTTTTTCTTTTTCTTTTTTTTTGGGCCGATCATCATTAAATTACGCACTGACAACAGCACCTGTTACAAAGACTGCTGTTAGGTTCCATGTGCGAGATGGCTCATGGGTTTTGACTTCTTTGAATTTTAGTCGATCGGTAGATACATATTAACTAATTGGGAGGTGCTAAGTTACAAAATATAAACATTACCCCTAAATATAAACAGTACCCGCAGCTATGGGTCCCCACAGTCGGGGTACTGTTTATGTGTGTGGGGGTTGGTTACACAATTTGTTACTTAGGGAACCCCTAATTATATTTATGGGTACCCATTACCCAACCCAATCCACCAATAATTTTAAATTATTTTTTCAAATCAATTAGAACTTTTATCCTACCTATCAAACTTTTAATATATTTGTATATTTTGACAAATTTTAGTTATATTCATGGGACTTTATTAAAAAAAAAGGAGTAATATTTGAGATTCTAACCATTAAGTCTTAAATATATTATATAATATTGATGTATTGTATGATAAAATATTGATTTTATTAATTATAAAATTTATTATATAATGAATAAGTGGTACATAATTGTTGAAATACAAGTAAAGATTCAACTGTTAGATGTTAACATTGTTGTTAAAAATAAATAAATGATCGTCAAGAACAAACTAATTTAAAAAAAAAAATCATTTTCTCAATTGAGTATAAAGACCTGGCCATTGGGCTAAAAGAGGAACTAAACAGTTCAGGGGCCAATAACGAGTTCAAAAGAGTAATAACGTTTAAGTACCCTCATTTTTTTAAAATTACTAATATAGATATAGTTTGAGATTTTGTACAAGAGCGCCTATGTTTATTAACAGGGCATTAAGAATTAAGTGATAGGTGGCATTATGTATTGTTTGGTCGTAGCGATGAGTAAATTTGGGTTCGGATCAGATTCAGATCAACCTAATTGGGTTTTGAGTTAATCATGTTGGAAAAAATGTAACATGAATTTAACCCAAACATATAATTCGATCCAATCCGATCTGATCCGAACATATTCAAATCAAAAAATTGTGTTTGTGTATGCTTTGATTTCTTCAAATTTTCGGATCTGATCGTGATCCGATCTGATCAAGTTGGCTAAAATCTAATTTAATTGAGTTAGAGTCTTCATCTAAATCTAAATTTTTTGGATCGGGCTAGGTCGGATCGGTTCAGTTTGAGTCATTTGCCCACCCCCATTTGATTGGTTAGAAAGTGACTCAACTGTTGCAATGTCTTGTCTTCATAATCTAAGTTTTGCTTCTCCGTTGTGCATTCTAAATAGATGAACTAATAGTTACAATTTAATTAAAAAAAAAATTTTTAAGTGCACCCATATATCATCCGAAAAAGAAATTTTGTAATAGATAACTTGGCTAACTTGGGATTGTTTTGTTCTGAGGATACTTAATGGGATTGTCTATCAATGACTATCTATAAAAAATTATTTGAGAATGCTTAGGACTATCCTAAGTATCATTTATAACTTAATCTCTTGTTCAAGATACTTTTATAACTCTTCTTTTTTAATATTATAATATATTTTCAAATTTATATTAGAAAAATGATAGAATATGTTTTGATGTCCCCATGTCACACCCCATGTAATTTATCAAATACTAAGTGTACATTTATATCCCTATAAAAAAAAAGTGTGGGTTTTATATCTCACTAAGTGATTATGTACTGACTAAACATTTAAAATTGTACGATACATTTTAAGTTTGTGAAATTTAAAATTTAGAAAAAATATATATAAAATGTAAATTTGTCTTATTTCTTAACGTGACTCGATGAACATAGAGTTATTTGTGCTTGTTTGATATTACTTATTTAATGGTTATAAGTGGTCATTTAATCCCATAAGCTATTTTTAAATTTTTTATTGTTGTTTGATTTTTTTTTTTTAGTACAACTTTGAAAAATCAGTAATGTTAGGAATCCCAACATTTGAGTCCCAATAATATGTGTCACTCATCTATTGGATGATGAATTTCATTACTGGTAAAATTACTTAACCACCATTCAATGGATTAATGCCACATCAATTGAGACTCTAATTGGGACTTATATGTTGGTAGGGTTGGCAAAATCGGGTGCAGGGTCCGGGTGGGACACGGCCGGGACATTTTTTTGGCCATCTCGGTCGGGCCGGATTTTTTAATCTTGATTTTTAAGCTAGGATTTTATATTTTATAATATTATATACGTATATTTTTTAATTTATTTTATTATTTTTTTTAAATTTTTAATTTATTTTAATAAAATTAGAAATGAAAATATGAACTCTAAATGTTTAAAATTTTAAATATATATAATAAATGGATTAAGTAAATATAATTATTGAAAATAATATATATTTTATAATAATTTTCTTTTATAAAATTCAAGTTTTGGGCTAGACCCGAGCTTTTCAAGTGATGCGGGACTAGCCTGGCCTCATCTCCGTCGGGGTATTACCCAAATTCGGTCCAGGGCAGTATTTTTGCCACCATTATATGTTGGGATATCTAAGATCGCTTCTTTAAAAATTAAAAAAGCTATTTTGCATTCATTTCAAAAACTTTTTAAAAATATTAAAATATTTAAAATATCCTTTACTTATTTGGCAATCTTATTTTATTTATTTCATAACATAGTTTTAAAAAAATTTACATGTTAAAGATTTTTAATAAAAATTCTCATTGTCATCTAAACAACTAAATTTTTTTTTTTTAGTGAAAACTCTATTTATAAAAAATCTACTAATAAAAGGTCTTTTATTTAAAAAGTTATATCTAATGAGCCTACGTACCAATTGTGGAGAATTGAATGTGGAGTATTTTGAGTAACCATGATGAGGAACATAACTATGAATATTATCAACTTCAATGAACAGAACACAGTATGACTAGGAGGAGTGTGCTGTAAAGTTACAAATCATGTTCTAATTTGTGAATTCGTCAAGAAACAGGGAGTAAAACGTTATTATTCAAAGACCAAAAATCAATTGGGTGCCGCAGGATCCAGGATGATGCAGTTCTTCTCAGAGTGCCTCTCTTGAACTGGGGTCTGGGGATTCATTTTTTATCTACAATCACAATTAAATCAATCTTTTCCGTCACTTTCTCGAAAAAAAGAGATTGAAACCAAAACGAACACAAAAGCATTTTGAAAATACTTTGGCATCTAAATTTCTGACGCAACAGAAACGGCAGAGTCAACATCAGCAAGAAGAAATCATTAACTGTTTCAGTTTGTTCTTTAAATGATCTGATAATAAGTTTTCAATTTGAGGACGATGTTGTCGGCTGTAAGTTGCCCCATTCGCGACTCATGTGCTCCAATTCTCGACCGATGCTTCCGCCTTGTTCCTTGTCTTGCGGATCCTGGTGCGTGTCTAATTATTTATTTTATTGTTAGTTATGTTTGGTTCCCAAGAAAAACTGAAGGAAAGTTGAATGGTAAAAAAATACCTTTTTAAGGTGTAAGTCACTAGGTCGTTGTACCTTGAGCTTCTAAATTACCAAAAAAAAAGAAAAAATTGAATCTTCCTAGTGTAATTCGTTTTTAATTCTGTTTCTGTTTTGGTTGAAGTGCATAGGATTATAACTCTCTCTTTGCTTCCTGATAAATAGCGAAGGAAATTGGAATTGGTAACATTATCTAAGTTCTTAATAACTAAATTCAACTTCCAAGTGGATAAAAATTGATTTTTAGCTTGTGTAATAGTTTATTTTTATTTTCCTTTTCTTCTAATAACCAGTTTCGATTTTGATTGTTGGTTATAGCTCGGAGATCATCATTGGGTTTAAAAGCGGCATTGGTGACACTGCATTTGGTATTTGTTGGTGTTATATTTATTTTTGATTCGGGATTGATAGAGAAAACAAAGCGTGAACCATGGTATGTATTAATTTTTGAAATAGTGGTTTCTTTCTTCCTTTAGATTTATTTTGAAATTTAGTTTCTTTGCATTGCTTTGACAATAATGCTTGTTAATTCTTTTACTTCTGTGAACTAGGAATTTTATTGTTAACATAGACTGAATTTGTGCTTTTAGGTCTGACTGAACTGCTGGGCTTTAAGGAATTAGTTAAGGGGATTGAGGTTTAAGATTGAATATCAAACTTAGGAAGTTTGAAAACCAACCATCAACTCATATTTTTGGTGGGCATTTCTCTTCTTTCTTTGTTTCATTTACAAACTGACTAAGATGGTATTGTTATATATAAAGCTATTATTAAGTTGGGATGCATTAGACTCGGGGAAGGTCCTAAATATGCTAAAATGTGAAGCATAAAAGGTAGTGAACTCTCTAATAAGTGGTCACTTCAATCTTGCAATCTAAGAGTTGTAAACAGAGAAAAAATCTTAGAGGGTTGCAGGCAGTTGTGTCAATTTAAATTCAAAGATCTATATGTAGCGGAAAATATTGTGCACTGACATTAAAGCTTGCCACTCAACTATATGCACTGATGAAATGTTGTTTTGTCCATCTTTGTTCATGCATATTGCATGGTATCTACTTCTTTCAACGATGTTTGAACTTTGTTTAAAACCTTAAGCATGTCATTATTGAAAGGTTGACTGATATAGTCAAATGGTTTATCGAACATGTTTCTGAAGAGGACTAGCTAGGCCTTGTATCTTCCGTTAGGAATTCATTTAATAAATTTCAACTGGTTTTTAGTGAGGGTGTTAATACATGTTCCGAAACGTATTCAAACCCTACTGGTCTTTCAAATTTCTTTAGTATGTAATTTTATGATAACTTCAGTGTTACTTAACATTTCAACTACCATTTTACAGGTATATCACATTTTATTTGCTTTTGTTTGTTGCAACGTTGGTGCAATACTTTATAACCTCCGGTTCTTCTCCTGGGTAAATGCCAATGCAATTCTTTTCTCCTTCAAACCAGATATTTGATGTTTTTTCTTTGAAACATGTCATCTGAAATTTGTCTCATTTTCTCCCTTAGTTTCTTGATTCTTGTTTTGTGTGCTTTCAGTTATGTACTTGATGCAATGAGACATGCAAATGAGAGAAATGCTTTATTTCAAAAGATCTCAACAACCTCAAAGTAAGCTCTAATTCAATTTTTTCCTATTTTTCTGTTTGGAAAATGCCAGGAACTGCTAAGGGATTCTGACGTAAATAGAAATTAATTCTTTTTTTCTTTTTCATCTTATTGTTAATTTTATTATTTTAATGTTTAAGCAAAGACAGCCGGCTTCAAGCAAAAATCGAAACACGGTCATTACTATGGAGGGAAGTCAGCCAGGAAGAAGTCTTTCAGGAAGTAATGCAATATCTTGGACAAAGCTAGTCCTGGACCTGTATCCTCCTGGAACATCTATTAGGTTTGAGACAGCATGATATATTGTTCTGGAATTTTACATAATTTATGCACATGCCTATCTGTTTATACTCAGTAGTCGTGCACATTAGATTATATATCAATCAACTGATGGTTATACTACTAGTCTCTTACATATTAAATCCAATGCACAGGAGTCATCATATATGGTAATCCTTTTAATTTTATGGTAGAATTGCCAAGAACCTGCCCTAATCTGTCATATAATTTGGCAACTGCATGGAGTAAGATTGATTGTGTCTGCAGTGATGTAAAGCACAGAGTTTCTTGAGGGAGAAAGCTTTAGAGCGAGTAGGGTATTCTAACGCACATTCTTCATTTGGTGTACCATACAGTTTTCTGTTTTGGTTTGTTGTAGATATTTTATTCCATGCTCAATGCCACAATGACACAAGTTATAATTGTTTTAAGGTGGCTTCACTCCTTGACTGTGGCTTGCAACTTCAAATCCTGTAATTCTCAGCTTGCAACTTGCAGTCTGGGTTAAATTATCATTACATTGGAATAGACCATATATATGATTTGCCATTTTCTAGAAAGAAGGAAAAGAGAAGAAAACAATATGTTGTATGCTAACTGTTTCTTTGATTTTTGCAGAAGTTTGACTTGCTCATACTGTAATGTTGAACAGGTATATATATATATTTTTTGTTTATATGTTCATATGGGCATCCAGTGCAATAAGATCTGCACTCTTCTTGTTAATATCTCATTTCACCATAATTTTGCTATAGAGAAATGTAGTAGGATAGTTATACCTTCAAAGGAGCATTTGAATGCTCAAATAAGCTAATAACCTGCTCAGTGGATTAGGGCCTTGAGGTAATTAAACATTTTCTGAGAAGATTTTAGCAAGCTGGATTTCACAATTCAGGCATCTGGCTTTTCTTGCTGAAAAAGCTTATGTTTTGCGTAGCTGCATAGTAGATTTATCTGATTAAATAATATCACGAAAAGGAGGCAAGTCATTTGAATAGCTGATTACCTGACATTCTTTTATCTGTTACTTTGTTACTTTGATGATCTCTGAATTATGTAGCTGATGTAACCTCTGATTATTATTAATTTTTTTTTCTGGCATAATTGCAGCCTCCACGGGCAAAGCATTGCCATGATTGCGACAGATGTGTTCTTCAGTTTGATCATCATTGTGTTTGGCTGGGAACATGTGTTGGCCTGGGTAATCATTGTCGATTTTGGTGAGTGTACATTATGAGGAGATGTCTTACAGCTGAAAACTATGCTCCTTGTTCCTGCTGTAGATTTAATAAATTTAACAGGTTTGGGATTGGAGAAAAAGTTATCATTGACTTGACCCTTGCATGTGATTGAATGCATTCTTTTCAGTTGTGTGTTGCTTTGCTGAGTTAAAAATGTTGTCAGCATTGTAAAATATGTACATAATAGCTATCTATAGTATGTAATTGCTCACTTGATGTTAATTAAAGGCTTGGTATATTCCATTTTCATAGTGATGGCTAGAACTGAGATGGAGGATTATTTGGCTTACACATTTAGCTTCATGTTTACTGTTATGTTAGAATATGATGAGAAGCAAGTTGCTACATCTATTGGATTGACTTGACCTTTCTATAGAATTGATATCATGCAATTATACTTTCATGGTTACGTGATTGATGAATAAGAATTGTTGTATATTATATAATTCTGTC
This sequence comes from Clausena lansium, assembly GCA_030449835.1. Lineage (NCBI taxonomy): Eukaryota > Viridiplantae > Streptophyta > Magnoliopsida > Sapindales > Rutaceae > Clausena > Clausena lansium. Next base: position 25,742 of record JASUUF010000313.1, read on the forward strand.
AATTAATGATGTTCATTTGTTGTTTATACGATTTTCCTGTTTTTGTTATACTTTTTCATGGATGAATCAACTTTTCTTATAAGGATTTCTTTCTGTTTTCCCTGGTTTTTCTTGTTGCATTTATTACCTTAGGTGGTACATTTGTGAAGAGACAGCGCTATGCCTTTGGACTGGCGTCTTGTATGTTTCATACTTGAAGGCTAATATAACACTGGCTTGGTATGATGTCTTTCTTGAGGTTTTCTTTGCTGTGCGGTGAAGTTTCATTATTTTTATTTTGTCATGCCATGATGGATGCACACCTGAACTTTGGTGCTTTGCTAAAATCACCCTCAAAAGAAGTTAGGGAATTGCCAGTGCTTTATGTTGTGAAATTTTATTTACCTATATTTTGGGCAACTTAAAGTCTCATGTTGTTTATATCATTTCTTAATATGTTTTATGAAATTATTGTCAGGTGGAAGGATGTAATCATGATTATGCTACTGATTATTTTGGCGATTTCCTTGATATTTTTGCTCCTCCTCCTCCTTTTTCATAGGTAAGTTTTGTTTATAATATACTGTCATCATTGGATTCTTATATTTATGCTCTTTCCTCTGACTCCTATTGCAACCCCAATGTTTGGAATTAGTAATTACAACACTGGTTTTGGCTGTGCTTGAATGACTTTTGTGCCCTTCCTCTGTGGTCCTAATCTATTAATTGAATGAATTGATGTGTTATTTTGAAGTTGCTCACTGCTATAATGAGAGGTTTTTAATATTTTACTTGTAAAATGACGCTATTCTATTGTGGTTCACCATGTTTTATGGGTTTCATGTTGGATTAAGTGTCTATAAATTTTTCATGCCAGCTGCTGGCATCTTATTCTGTTTCTTTTATGGGGTTTGGGGTGGCAAAAGGCAAAAGATAACTGACTACAAGAAGAGTCCAAATCTAGTAGTAACATACTTTATGGGTAGAATGCAGAGGCTATTTGAATAGGGCAGCTGCCTAGCCTTACACTGTTTTGTTTTTTGCTTTGCGTTTCTCTATTTATTCTTACCACCCCACTCCTAAAGTCCTAATATAAGGATAAGTATGAGGCCTTTGTATTCCCATATATTTGCCAAGAAAAGATGCTTATCTAACCATCTATGAGACTGAGAGCATCATTGTTTAGTTTTAGAAGGAAAAAGATTTTGCTTGTTCTAGTTCTGACGTCATTTTTGTTGCAGTTATCTTATCCTGACAAATCAGACTACCTATGAGCTCGTAAGACGTAGACGCATATCGTATTTGAGGTCAGTTTATTTTCTTACACACTTGTGTGTTTTTATATTACTTTTCATACTACCAAGTGTTCTTCATGGAAAGAAAAGCAGTGTGATGAAAGAAGTGTGAATCTTAGGGTGCGTTTGGTGGCAGGACAAAAAACTAAGGATTGGACTAATTTATAAAAAAATTATCTTATCTTATGTTTGGTGCTTACACAGCTTTGGATTAAACTTATCCTAAGCCACAAAATAATCCCATAAGCTTAAGAAAATTTATCCCATATGGGATTAACTTGTTGAGATAGTTTTATAAGTATATTTACTAATTTATCAATATTAATATTATATCAATATGTATTAAAATATAGAATATTATATAAAAATATAAATAACTAATAATAAAAAATAAAATTATCAATTGATTATTGAATGAAAATATTCAACAAATTTCACTCAATTTAAATTTATTATTTAATATCACAATGATTTTACATGGCAGTTAAGTGTTTTTTATGTTAAAAAATTCAATTTATGTTAAATATAGCTAGTGATATTGTTATGTAATTTTTTTATTTATGAACTGATACTCTTATTATATTTATTGATGATATTTTTGTTAGGTTGATGATGATATTATTTAGTAAATTATAAGTCTAAAAACTATAACATGTTAAATATAAAAAAATTAAGGAAAGATTTTGTATTTTTTTAATAAATTTACCAATAATTATTGATTTAAGTTAGATTATATTTCATTTCATTTTAAAATAAATCTAAGATAATTTTAAAAAATTAATATATAAGACATATTATTAGTTATAAGCCAATCTCATAGCATACCAAACACAAGACATGATTATTTATAGTCCAATCTAATATTGTACCAAACACAACATAGTATTATATATAATCCAGTATTATCCAATCCTATCTTATCCTATCCAATCCGATCTGATCCAATCCAATTCGGTATAGCAATTGAGCCCTTATGGTACACGCCAAAAATGAATTGAGCTTAGAATTTCATAGTAAGATTGATAGTAACGGAAGCAATAAATAATGCAATATCATTTTTTTGTTTTGTGCAGGGGGATTCCTGAACGAGTGTATCCCTTTAGTGATGGAGTTTGCAGAAATCTTTACAACTTCTGTTGTGTTAGAACTAGCGTATACAATTTGGAAAGGTTGCCCACCGCACAGGAAATTGAAGAAAAGTCGAGGCCATACACATGCTTAGATTTTTTAACCTGTCGTTGCTGCTGTTGACGTCAGGGAGCATTGTATCATTGACTTTACTGTTTTCCCCTAAATTTTACAGTGAGTTATATTTTAAAGCCATGGTTGTACATTCATTTGGTCTTGCTACAAATTATGGCAACACAAAAGGTTTTGTAAAATCTGTTTGTGGATTCATTGGGTTTCTTTTGTAGCTTTAGATGTTTTCTGAGTAAGATTCTGATTCTGATGGGTTTTCTGCGTGAAAGGTTTCACAATGCATGCATCACAGAACAGATCTCAAAATCATTTGCACGAGATATTATTCCATTGCTTGGAAGGTAAATAATGTCACGTTGGCTTCAATTCCAGTCTTCAATTTGAGTGGTCAGTCGGCTTATTACTTGGGCTTAAAAAAGCTGCCGCGGACGCCATTGTTGATTATAATATAAGCCCCAGCGGCAGTCAACAAAGAGCTTAGTACCATTCCCAAGATCCCCAGACTCCAGTTAAGCCACCACATTGTGCTATGCAGTTTTGGTTTCTTAATATTGAGCCACATGAAGCAGGGATATGCCATAGTTACAGGCAAAGTTAACCCTCCTACCAAGCCAGCTATTCCTTCGCAAATGGGGAGTGCCACTGCCCCCAAGTAGTTAATGTATCCAAACAGTGCCCGGATCAAGAAGCGGCGCCACCATGGGCATGGCTTGTTGTTTTTGCTTGTATACTTGGACTCCAGATCATCGAATGTCGGCATGGCGTAGATTGGGAAGGAGGTTAATGCATTAACAACGACCAACAAGCTTGTAAGACCCAACACAAACCGCGACACATCATGCGAATGGAAATGGTATAAAGCACTTAGCATGCCCTTGCTCTTTGTTATCTGACAAATTCGGTAACCCCAGTCATTTGATTGCAGTGAGGTTCAGATAGTTCATTAACATTTTATTTTAACCAAGGGAGTTTTAAACTTTTAATTTACCTCATGGCCGTAAACCCAATAGCTACCGATAGCAATGGGAAATAAACTCATAGCAATAAGTGCGTATGCAATCATCACTCCTTTCCACATAGGCACGCGCGATGGATGCTTTTCTGTGGAAGGCATGGTGGCCTGCAACATTTGAAATTGATTAATCCTCATCCTTCAAAATTATTATGGGACCAAAGCAAACCAGTTATATATGTAAGCTTATAGTAGGTAGCGAGGAAGGCAATATGAATTAATTATGTTGATTTTTCATTGGTCAAGGTCAACTCAACTCTCCAACGTGAATCACGTAACGTATGAAAGTGATGTCATATGTGTATAATAAATTTACCTGAATCTCGAGAGTAAGGTTGTGGCCTGTAAAAGCAAAAGCAATAATCCCAAGAGCATTAAGCACTTGAAAAACTTCTCCAATATCAGATTTATCCCTCACCAGTTCATATGACACATTTGGGAGTCTACTTTTGGCCACAGACACAACCCAAATAAACGTACAATATCCGACGGCTGTGATGGCTCCGATCAATGAAACACCAGCTATAGAATTCAAGTTAGGCAGCTGAGACAGTATCACAGCCATGCAAGTAAACACCAAGTACCATTCCGCCGCTGTTAATATTTGGATGTTGCATGTAACGTGGAAAAAATATTTCAATGTTGATCCGCCGATGATGATCATTGCAATACACGTGCCACTAGAGAGATACATGATTGACATCCATGCAAACGTTTTTCCAATCTTGTTATCTGAAATATATATATACACACACATACATCATCAGTACATGAATGGATTATTATAACATACATCATTAATCAGTACTGCCAACGTTAGTATGCATACATACCTTTGTACAGGTCTTAAAGCCGAATTGTAGCAATTTATCACCAACTTATAATTTGTGACGGTCCATATTTTAGAATTAATAATATCCGTATATAGACTTGTGCACATGCTTGTAGCTATTGAGAGTTACCTTAAATATATTGCTGTAAGTTAACCATTGAATTGCTAACAACAAATATGAAAGGAAAATTATCTTGAACAAGATGAAATTAAAATGCATTTGGGAGCAGGTAAATTTACATCAATTCGTCAAATGTTTTCAAGTTTATAATTTTGTCAAAAATATGCCAACGGACGTTTTGATGAATATTGTTTGATGTTTCTAAGAAATTTGAAAATTTTAATTAAGGAGAGGAATTTAAGAAATTTATCTCTAATTACCAAAGGCAGCAGTGAAGAGTTGAAGGTATCTGTTGTAACGCATTCCAGTTTCAGATGATTCATGAAGTTGCACAAGTAACCACAGAGTATAAAATTGCCAAATGAATGCTAAAGTTAAGCTGATTATTCCCCATGTCCTACAACCAGGATCAAAAAGCAAATTAAAGTAGTTAATCATATTGCAATATCAATGTAATCTTGACTCTTGAATAAATATTTGAGGGCTAAGCTTACCAGCCAAGACTAGTGAAGGCAACAGGAACAACAAGTGCTCGAATCCCAATCCCAGAGCACAAAGTATGAAAAGCAGCATAATATTTGTTGCCATCTCTCGATGCGGTGATGGGAAGCCAATCATCCTGAGTATTGAACTCTGTGAAATGGAGAATGTTTCTGACAGGGCCACTCATCAATCTTGGAGGATTCCCGGACATTCTTGAGGCTTTGTTTTTGGTTATTGCATTAATATCTCCAGGGCCAGGGGGGTCTGGACTCAGAAGCAGAGGTGATTTTGTCAAAGATGGTGGGCAAGCAATTGGAAATTGTGGGGGTATTGTTTCAGGATTTTGTAATAATATTGGAGCCAAACTTCTCTCAATTGGTTCTGTCATTTTTTGTGATAATTTCCTACGGTTTTTGAGCTTTAGCTTTTTGTGTTTGGAGTGCAATTTATAAAGGAGTGTATATGTAGACAGTATTGTAAGAAAATATAATGGGAACTCACAAAGTTGTCTCAAGGAACTGAAAAAAAGAGTGGATAATAAGTTGCCGTACTAATTAAAAGTGTTAGGTTCTGAATTAACTTTTAGTGATTAGACAGATTGTTCTCATCATCACTTGCTGTAAATTGAAAAATAGATAGAGAGCTCCCTTGTCGATACTGATGAGCTTATGATAATTAATTTTAGGGACAATTTTCCCTCAATCAGGACTACTCAACCTCAAACAAAATGAACGAAATCTATTCCCTTCCAATATTTTTCACAAGTATTTGCTTTGCTTTACTTTTTCGGTTTGAGAATGAGTGCTTTCCGTAAGAACATAAGCACCAATACCTAACAATTGCAAAGTGAAATGAGCAAAAAGCTATATATGAGAGTATATATGCAACTTTCACCGTTTTCCCCACTTGGCACATGCAATGGATGCTCCTAACTCATCAGGCATATTAGCCTCGCACCATTGACATTGACAAATTTCCACTTATATATCAATATTCTATATATATGAAAGTCAAAGATCACGTCAAATGTAATTTATGTTACAATGCATGTAGACTTACAAAGTATTTTACCCTTTTTTTCCCCTTTACAAAGCTCCCAAAAGATAAAACTGCTTCTTTCCTGTCCTGGATGCAGCCACCGCTAACCGTCAAGAACATTAAACTGCTTAATTTTCCAGGAGTTGGGTGCAAGTGCAACTAATATACGCTAAAGCCATTATGATCAAGTCATGTGTCTGCTAGTGTACATCTTAGATGGCAAGAGTCTTTCATTAATATTATCCCATTCCTTGCTTAACAAACTAATGAATCAAATTATACATTTTAGCATCAGAGAACTCAAAACAAATAAAAATTACGCAGAATAGAGAATTAAAAGCTATATATACTGATTACCTTTCAAGTGCAGTACTCGTAAAATAAATCATTATGCACTATATGTAATTTTTGTATGATAGATTGCATTCTATATATGGATAACAGAAGCCCAAAAAACTGATGCATCAAGCATACAGAGTTTCATTATTTACGATACTTGAGAGCTTCAAAGCGAGCAGCAAGATCATCATAATCTGGCAATTTAGGATGAACACGGTGAAATGAACCCTGTTTACCAAGAGATGAAGGTACTGGTGGTGGGGTTCGCTCAGGTGGTAAAGAAGTGCAACCAGGCGGGGCTTCCACTTCAATTTCCTCGTCACAGTCAGATTCATCCCACTGTATATCTGAATGTGCAGTAGGGGCATTGTAGCTATGTCCCATAAGGACCTTTCCACCAAGGGGTCCTTCCATTTTGTTATCCTCATCGTGGTCACATACATCAAACTTTATATCTGAATTTGCAGAAGGGGCATTGTAGCTGTTTCTCCTATGGAAATTTCCACTTTCAATATGGGTAGGCCTCTTCTCCTCATGGCTTGGATAATGAGACCCATAAGAACTCTGTGACATGTGAAAATTCCCTGGGGCAGTGGAATTTTCAGAACCAGAAAGGGCTGCAGATCCACGGTGATTGTCTGAAGCATCTGGTTTTGATGAAATACCAAATGCTTGAGTGAGTTTGGAGTCTCCGCTTGCAAGATAGGCAGCAGCTTGTGCAGCAGCAACTGCTTTCTTTGCCGAGTCAGCAGCTGCTTCAGCAGCCGATGCCGTGTCTTCAAATTGCATAGTGCCCCTCTCTCTGTTGCTTACTGATCTGCAAAGAAGAAAAGAAAACACAAGTTACCAATAGTGAATGGATAACTCTATTGTTCAAATCTTTTGACATCTAAAAGAAAATTGATTGGCGGAGTCACCTGGCATGTGGCTTATTTTGTTCAACAGATTGAACTGGTACATGTTTCACAGGTAAGCTGGAAGCACTAACAAACGTATCCGGTCCTTCCTGATCACAGAGAGGAAAAAGGTAAATTCAGATGAAATAATGAACTTGAGTTTAAAATAAGTAACTTGTTAATCATGTGCAAAAGAGAGAGAGAGAGCGCGCACAATATGCTCTTCTGCGGGCTTGAGAAGCTCCATTTCTGATTCAGTTGTATCCCAGTCAATCTGATACTCCTTTGCTATTTCCTTCATCACTTTCAACTTTACTTCACCAGTAGGGGTTCTAACAGAGAGCTTCTCGATCAACTAGAAGAAAAGACAAGCACTATTAGTCATCTGAAAGAGTACTGAGATGTGACAAGGAAATATAACATGCAAATTTCAAGCATATCCAATCATAAGCGTAATATCACTTAAAAATAGTAACTTTAATTAGAACCTGAGATTTAATGAATGTATATTGAAAAGAAATTAAAAGGGTCTCAACATATCTACAAAAGCTGAAAATCTTTGAATACCATGCGATTTACACCAGAGTTGGGTCGCAGATCAGTAGCCGCAGAGACAAAATCTTTCCCATATTTTTTCTCAAATAGATCCCTAATAGCCCCTAGTTCTGGAATTTCTGAGCATCTCGGTGCAGCAAATATCACACTAGCGATCCCTTCTTTCAGATCTGCCGGGCATTCCCTGTAGCAGATTGGGATCCATGTAAGAACTAATGCACAGATGTACGTTAGCTTTTCAGTGCTATAAATGGATGAAGGTATAGCATTCCCTTACCTTTGCTTGGCAATGATGGTTAGCCGGGCAACAATTAATTCACAGAAGAGTTCAATGAACTCATTTGCGGCCAAGACATTCTGTTCACGTATCACATGTTCAACCTACAATATCAGAAGCACTCACAGGAAAATCAGTAATGTATACAGTATACAATATAGTTTCCAAATGCCAAAGCCCCAAATGTAGAATGGAAAGCAAGAACAATTTGGACGAAAGTACGAAATGGCCGAATGATACTCAAAATAAGCTAGATATCAGTTTTTGATTTGAGTTACTATGCACAATTTAACAAGGCAGATGAAGGGGAAGCATGCTGTTTGCACAATTATCATGTCCTGACGAAGCAAGTTTACATATCGTGTATCTACTAGCTCTATTCATATGATTAACAAGGCATGGAACTTCATTGAGGTTCTTCATAAAAGCCAATTCAAGTTTCGAGGAAGTTGAGACCCCGTATGAACCCAAACCAGTATATCACATGAAAAGTCAACATATGAATTAAGTAAAGCTGAAAGTACTAGCAGCATTGAACAACTAGAAAAAGGAACGTAGGTATACTTTTTAGTGAACAAAATAATCAAGATTAAAAGTACGAAAGGGAATATCAATACAGCGAAACCCTAAGTTCTGATAGGAGATTTTATTTGCAACTGAGGGAATAACCCACCAAAGCTCCAAGCTTGTATTTTCAATGGGTGATAACGCACCTAGAAAGAATGAATTGGGCGCAATCACTATACTAAGTACACAGGCTTTATTCTTAACAATAAGTTTCATAACCCTATAATGCTCAGTGAAACCAACAAGTAGTAGCCGAACAATAAAAAAGAAAAAAATACACATTCAGGTAATCCTTTAATTTATGTCAAATCAACAAGAAAGATCAAAACTTTCAATCCCCATTAACAAAAACAAATACCCGGATACGGGCAGTGGCGTCTTGTTTAGACTGAAGAAGCAAAGCAATGTCACGCCGCATTTGCCTCACCACTGCCTCTCTCTTGTTCCTCAGTAACTTTATCCTCGCCACCGCCATCTTCGCCGCCGTTTTGCTAGAAAACCCAAAAAACCAAAAAAAGGAAATCAAACAAAATAAGCTCAAGAGTACTAAAAAAAAGTTTGCCAAAAGTAGAAATGTACAGACCATTTTGAGGAGTTAAATTTTTTGAAGAAAAGAAAAATGCTCAGCTTCATGGTGCGAGCAACGGACAGGGTCCTTTTTTGCTTTGGCTTCAACTGAAATAGACAGAAGTTTACGAGTGAGCACACTCAGACCAACGCAACGGTCTCTTCTCCCTTTTTTTGCTTTTTTTTTTTTTCAAATTTGCTAAAGAAATTATTTTTTAAGAGATTAGTGGGGCCGAGTGGGCGCCGAGTTATTTGATGCGCTTCGATGTTGATCATATAGCTGCTTTTTGTTTATGTATTTATTACTTTTCTCCCCAAAGGTTTATAGTTTTATCATCTATACGATATCTTTCATTTAAGAGATACTTAAATCCCCTATTGTTAAACAAAATGTTTTAGCCCTTCGACTTAATCATGTAAATTACTTATCCCTTAAGCTATTTAGAATCAAGACATGTACAAGAGCCAAGATCACAAAAAGATAATGGTCAGTTTTTTAATTTGTAATGATTTCTCTTATTATAATATTTCTTCATACAACATCTTAGAATTTCAATATATTATTCATTTTTTTTATTATTTAAAAAAAATTGATGGAACAAAAAAATTTCATTCTCTAAAATAAATTTTAGCCTCATATTATTTATTATACGAAGTCAGGTGACTACAAACGTAGAGCATATTTTGTTAAGAATAAATTTAAATAGTCTATTTTTACACAATATTTATCTCTTAAAATCAATAAGACTAAATAAAAGTATAAAATAACTAAATTTAATTTTTATATATCATTAAAATATATTTTGGGCAGTTTACAATAATGCCTTGTTAACTGTAGGGGGAGATAAGTGAGAAATAAATGAAATATTTCATTTGAGAGATAATAAAATAAATCTCAAGGTGGGTATGTGATAACTGTTCCTTTCTGTTTCGGTGGAAAATAGCCGTTGTGTTTTGACACGTAGGGGAGAGAAAGTGGGTTGAGTCAGCTATGATATGAAGCTGAGGCCGACCAAAGAATCCAAGGTAGCACTCAACAGTGCCACTGCCTTGGTGAGAACTGAGAAAGAAACCACCGCCACTTGTAATCATGAAGATCCACGTGTAACCGCATAACTGGGCCTAACCTGGGCATTGCCCAGGTCCCAGTATCCCAAGCCCAGCCCTTGATATGCTTCAATTTAGTGCCCCGCAATGGCTGTGTGATTGTAGTTAGGACTGGCAAGTCTACCCTCCCCCGCACCATTGACTGCTGGTGTCTATTTCTCCAGAATATTTTATTTAGAGTAATTATCTACGGTCCACTCCATGTTTCAGGATTTTTAAAAAATATACAAATATTTTTTTCTTTACAAAATTTTATTTGAAGTTAATAGTTTTTTCACTTGTCCTTTTTCACGTTAACACAGCTAAGAGAATTAACGAAATAATGATCAAATGACTTTTTTGCCCCTAATAAAAAAATGACTATTTTTCCCTTCTTTGAAATCCTCGTATCTTTGAGCTGGCTCACTTCTCCACAATAACTTGCTTTTGCTTCTTTCTCGATCTTGAAGACAATAAACCAATATGTTCTTTTTGCCTTGAGCTCCAAAAACTTCAATTTACAGTTATCATGCACAGCCATATCAGTCGCTGTATTGGCCATTTTTTTCTTGTGATTTTGTAGAGAAGACGGTGAGAAAGAGATTGGGATCAGCAATTAAGGAGAGAAAATGAAGAGAATTGAGTCTCCTCTAATGATTGACGAGGGTCATCTTTTGATTAATGCCACTTACTGCTCGCTGATTGTGCCCAATCGCCGCCGTGAACATTCCTCCTTCAGCCAGAACTCTCAGCAGCAACAATCACAAGTTTCTAGGTCTCTGGTTTCTCTAGGTTTCTGGGTTTTAATAAAAAAGAAAAGAAAAGAAAAGAAAAGACGAAATGGTTACACTAGCAACAATCTTTGATGCATTTGTTTCTCAACAGTCCTAAAACAACCTATCACTCCCTAATTTATCGTTATCCCCAAAAATTTATTACAAATCAACTTGATCCATATTCTAGCATTTCCAAGAAACAACGATTAATAACAATCACCATACATATCTTAAATAACATTGTTTCATATGGAAATTAAATGAATTAGTAAATAAATTCAACAAAACTTACTTGATAGTAGCTTGAAACCCCCAAAAACCGAAACGTCAAGGCTTGTAAACAACTCACGGATTTCTTGAAAACCTCTGCATCTTCGAATGAACAAAAGCTTCGATACTCAAGCTTATTTCATTAATGAAAATGGATGGGAATTGGAGAAAAAATGGTGGGATTGTTAAGCTTCTTGATGCATGGTGGTGGGCATAAATGTAAGAAAAAAATGGCCTGCTGCTGATCTGCAAACCAATTTTGCCTCTCTTTTTTTTCGTGTGTACAATGTTGTCTTTGCATTTTAGTGAAATGATAATTTTAGCCTTACGACATTGGTAAGTTATAAAGAAGTTAACGCAAAAGTGTATGAGTGACAAAATTATTAATTTTAGGTGGAATTCTATTTTAAAAAATTTTGTGTATTTTTTAAAAGAGTGGTGCTTGGTATAGAGAAAAATGAAAAAATTTCGTTCTATCTTTCTCTACCCACCCACTCTCTCTTTTATTTTTTTTTATTTTTTTCATCTTTCTCTACACTTAACATTTTATTTTTTAAAAAACCCAAAATATAAACTCTTACGGTAGATAATTGCTCTTTATTTTATCAAGACTCATTTTTGTTGGGAAGTTAAGACTGAAATGAATCATTAAGTGATTCGGAATCCGTAGTTACCTCTACATTGATGGTATGAATTAATATGAGATCTGTATCTTCAGAAATTAGGTGGCACGCCTATCATGTCATTAATTATGTATAATGTGAGGTGTGTGTATGTATAAAGGCGGTGGATCAACAATATCTTAAAAATATTCTTAAATTTATATTTATTAATATTTATTTAATTTAAATTAAATTAATAAATATAATTTATTAAAATTAAATATCTTTAATTTTTCTTTTCATATATACCCCACCCCAAATCTTTCTCTCTCTTACATTTCTCATTTTATGTGACTACACTCCAAGTCTTTCTCCCTCTTATATTTTTTTTCTCCTTGCACATATTCTCTCTCTCTCTCCCCCTCTCTCTTCTCTTCCTTATTTATTAATCATGACTTTTCGTTTGCTTTTCTTTCTTTTCATTCTCCAAATTCATCTCTAACAAATGATTGAATGTCTACTCATTGTCTAATCAACTTTTATGCTCAAGAATTTGAAGGCCATAACTTTCGAGTTTCTTCTTAAATGAGATTTAACTGGTCATCTCCAAGCATCACTTATCATCAATTTTCATATCCATTAGCCATTACTGGATTATTGATGGACTAGCTCCTGCACCAATTATTAACCAAACAACAATTCATTTTCTTGTTGCAATACTTTATATTAAGATTTTGATTTTTATTCTATCAACCATGATAAAATCCTTAAGCCACCAAAGGTTAATGGTATTGATATTACACAGCCATTACCAAATAAGGAATGGTATAATTTAAAAGGGTAAGAGTAATCTCCAACCATTTAACCACTGAAAAGTAAAAAATTTCATTCGCTCAGAGGTTGGTGATACAGAATAAGAATAACCTAAAACTTATCCTACATAAGAAAGTATTTTACTTTTAAGGATTTTTTTATTTAGATGAAAATAAAATGATTCCAAATAGAAATTCCTTAATTCAAACATTTTCATAAAGAATTGTGGCTGAGGAAAAAAATAAGAGAAGAGAAGGGAAGAGAGAGAGAGAGAGAGCACGTGCAAAATATATAAGACGGAGAAAAAGAATATAACGGAGAAATTGAATATATTTAATTTCATTAAATATCGTCCATTGGTTTAACTCAAATCTAATAAATATTAATAAGTATAAATATAAGAGTATTTTTAGGGGTTGTTGATCCACCCCTATATAATAATAATAATAATTTTTTAGTGTGGAAATTTTTATTTTAATAAAGTAAGAATACCATTAACAAACAAAAATATGTATTCTCCAATCTCCAATTTATTAAAATATGTATTTTTTATAATATATAATTGAATAGTTTTATAAAAATAGGACAAGTCTTGGCTCTTCCTACTTCTCATTTGTTGTACATAAACGTCGCTACGAAGGAGAATGGTTACCCAATCCTATAATATAAAGAAGTGGGAGTCAATTAGAAATCAAAAAGGGAAAAGATTTTCGTGATTGGAAAACTATAACTCAAATAATTTTATTTCATCTGTTAGTATATATACAACTTTACTCCACTCACCACTGACATAAAAGTTTAATTAACAACATAATGCAGATCCTCTAAAATGCGGATGCCATGAATAAAATTACCTGATACAAATCAGTCTACTGAGAAAGAATATTTAGCAAAGAAACTCTTGCTTGGATCTATCGCCTAAATAAACATTCCAATGCATTTTCAAAGCCTTCAATGCCACCATCCAAAGCCTCCAATTTCTCTTGTGCAGATTCGATATTCTTGATCTCTGCCTTATCATCGTCATCGTCATCATCTTTGCAGCTTGATTGTTGCACCATCAAGATATTGCTCAATGCAATATCCACAACCTCGAACTCATTTGCTTCCCATTGCCCTTCAAACGTTGCCACCGTCTTGTCTTTGAGGACCAGCTGCTTCAAAACCATTGACCATTTTGTAGACTTTGGCTTCAACTTGGGCACAGAGAGGAATTGCAAGAGTGAATTGAAAATGCAAGTTGTGATTAGACTTGCTCTTCTAAGCAATTGAATCAGCAAAGCGAGATGATCATTGAGTTCCAAAACTCGAGAGGAACCGAATATATTGTATTCCATTTGTTTCAATGATGCAAGATACTGTGTGATTTCCTTGTTCATCTTCTTTCTAGAGCAAATGTAAGCATTGACATTACCATCAATGGTAAAATCACCACACTTGCTTCTTCTAAGAGCCGATTGAAGTTCACGAACACTTTGTTTTATCATCAAAACAACATCCCTAGTGCTGCCACATATATCCAAGTACATTAGCAAACCATCTAGCAATTCATTGACCCAACAATTCTCCTGTTGATGCTGAGCTAGAGCTTCTTGGGTCAATGGCAAACCAAAAAACTCACCAATGCATCTGTACAACTCCCCAAGGCCAGCAACACCCGAACAAATCTTCTCTCCATTTGATGAAGATGATGATGAAATTTCCCATGATCTAAGCTTATTCAGCTCATGTTCAATTTTCATCGCAACTGGATGTGACCCAGCCGCAGGCAAGCTAATGCATCTAACACCGCAGTGTTTAGTACTGGACTTAGCTGAGAAAGCAGCAACCATTGTATTATATTATATTACTTTTGCAACTTATCACAGAAAGGTTTCAATTGAAGATTTATGAAATTGAATTATTGAAGTATACATCCGATCGTTGTTACATATTTATAGCTTCAGATTTAGATAAGACGGGAGTCTTATAAGGGGTCCTTCACATTTAATTTTTCAATGGCAGTCGATGTGGGTATTTGAGTTTTTCTTTCAAATGGGTTATGGTGTCACGTCTTACACCAAAAACAAAGTACAAAATGCTGTTTTCAATAAATACAAAAACGTGCATTGTGATCTGGGTACTGTGTATGTATTTGTTTTGGGTCTCAGTTTCTGCATTAAAACTAGCTTAGCTACATTGGACTTGTCTCCCATGCGCACCACCACCGCCTATGAAGTTTTTAAGTCTTTTCATGGTTCAGTTCATTGAAGTTGGAACTGATTCCCCCATTAAACAAATAGAAGCTTGAAATCCTCGACATTTGGATGTGGAAAGTTCGAGATAATTATATATTTTAATCAATATATTTTCAAGATTAGATGGATGAGGTAGTTATTGGGGAAAGAAAATGGAAGATACATGTAATTTGCATGTATATGCCATGAGCTGCATGTAATTATGTAACTTTGGACTCGTTATTGCTTGCTACCTACCGGTTTGTGAGACATGCAGGATCAATTTTATCATTTTACTATATGATTATTGGTTCTATTAGGAAATACAGATCATATGTTTCGTACTACCATGAATCCTACTACTTCTCATTGACCTTTAATTTCATATATTTTAAAAATGGAAAAAAGATACCACCCGTAAAGTCCATGATGTATATGTTGTTGAAATATTATTATTAATTGTGAGATAGCAAATATATACCATATAAATTCAATACAGTAAATACAATACTGTATATCACAAATCTGTACGAAACAGATTAATAACCCAACCAGCAAATAATTTATAAATAATAATATAAAATAAATTAAATTGCGGACAAACCACAATTATAGTAAAACAAAAAATTTAATAATAAATAAAATTTAATAAATATTAAATTTAATTAATTAAGGAAACAGCGAGCAAACTCGGAACAGGATCGGTGAACAGTATCGCAACAGTGAACAGTGATCGATAAACAGTGCTGCAAATTGTGAACAGTGCAGCAGACCGTGACCAGTGCACGTGATCAGCAAACAGTAAGTCAGCAAACCAACGACCAACGACTAGCAAAACAACGAACAGCAACCAGTAAAAGAACCCGAGGGCGAACAACAACCTTAAAACATATTGACCGCCTACTACTCGTTGCTTTAGGATTAATTGGTCTCTGTTTTTCATGATACAACGAACGAATTTCATCGTTAGCACGTCGTTAAAACGACGATGTCCTTAAAACATATTGACCGCCTACTCGTTGCTTTAGGATTAATTGGTCTCTGTTTTTCATGATACAACGGGAACAAATTTCATCGTTAGCACGAACGCGAAATTCCAGCGAACCACAACAGTGTTGAACTCTCCAAAAAAAAAAAAACAAGACCAGAGAGAAAAGATGATTCGTGTGTGGCTGTGTTTTTTTTTTTCTCTGTGTTTTTTCAAAACGAATGAGAAAGCTGTCTTTTTATAGTGAGGATTCTGTAACCCTAGTTTGCCAAAAATAAATTTCGCAATTAAAATTAAAAAAAGTAAAACCGGCCCACGCGAGTCCCAGTGATTTGGGCTGACATGTAGGACGTGCTTTGGGCCGACATGTAGGACGTGCGAGCGCACACGAGTTCAGCCAAATCGGGCCGATTTTGGATCCATGATTTTCACCCCTGCGCAGGCGCGCATGAAGAAAGCCTTTATCCTTAATATTCTTGAATATCCATATATGTGTAAACATATATAAACCCAAATCCAATGATTTAATTTTTCCATGTGGGATAAGTCTACTTCCTCTTAATTTTTTCAACATCAAGGGTGCATATTTGTGAGACAATTTCTCATTCACATGACCATCATTTTGAGCATATGATATACCGAATTGAAGTATTCACGGAGTACTTTCCGAAACCTCCACGACCTTTCACTTATACTAAGTGGGTCTCACTCAAAATGTGGCTCAAATATAACTAGCACAAAATTATATTTTTCCAACATATGTGCCACCAAATTTGAGGGAGGCTAGCCAATTTAAGTGTGTGAAGAAGACATGTTTTAATATTTTATTGTAGGGGTCACCAAAAGACTAACGTCGGCGCTACCTCAGTTTTGTATTGCTTAATTTGTGTTTTACATGTATACAGATTTAAAAGTCCTTTCGCTTTGGGAAACGAAACCGAAGTGGTAAAAGATTTGATCATATGTAAACTATGTGATATCTTATCGAACCTGGAGCTAGCTTTAATTTTTTTTCAATTAATTATGTTGGGGCAGCTGTTAAGTTATCTGTAACTTATAGTTGATCTAAATTTATTTTTTTATATAAATTTTAAATTATTTAAATAATAATAATTTAGAAATACAATTAATATAACATAACAAGAGCTGTCGTTGGAGTAAAGGGGTGATCTAGAGTGAAAAAAAAATGTAATTAATAGAAGAAGAAGAATATATAAGACCTGTTATTGAATCTTTTTAATTGATAAGCATGTGTGTTCATTTTAATCCTTGTTTATTCAAAAAAAGCAAAGAAAAGTTTTTTTTATAGAATACACAAGAGTCAAGTTACAAATGATGTTTTTTTATCACAAATGTGAAGTTCCTCCAACAACTTGAACAATAACGTACCGTACAAGCTAACTCAGGCGCAGTTCAGAATAGTTGTTGCTTGTAAAATAATCCATTTTACTGTATAATCACTTAATCAGATGGATAAAAAACAGTAGTGTTTGGTAATTGTACTGCTAAGAGTATCGTATTTGATGATCGTATTGTATTGTTAAGAGTATTGTGTATTTTTAAAATAATTTATATTTTTTTAAAATTTTATTATTAAAATAATATTTTATTATATAATAATTAAAATAGACAAAGTATGTCTTTTTTTTTTCAAACACGCAAACTTATCTATCTAAGGTCGAAAAACTCAATAATATATTAATTGAAATAAAAGTAGAATAAAAGAAATTATATAAATTTACTAGATAAAATATTTTGCAACTAGTAGAGAATACGTGATTGATAATAATTGTTGTAATGTACGGCCATGCTTTGGTGGAATTTATAGAAAAATAAAACATAATTTCTTTTACAGTGTAACTGTAATTTTGTACATTTTACATAGAATTTGAATTCAAAATGCATAGCAGATCCTCTAAAATTTGGATTTCTTATGCAGGATTTCTTAGAAAAAGAAAGGCCTCTGAATGAAAATGCCCCTACGAAGATTGAGAGATTATGTTCAAAAGAGACGCTCTAGTTCTGATTATTCTCCTGAACAAGTTCTCCAAATTTTTCTCAAGGCCTTCAATGCTGCCTTCCAATTCCTTCAAGCTAGTTTGCACAAGTTGCATCTTCCCCATATCATGACTGCATAATGCAACATCTACACTTTCCAATTCATTCACAATCTCTAGCTTCTTCTCTTCACAAGATACGGCTCCCTTGTGCATCAATTTTGAGACCAATGACCATCTGCTTTGCTTTGGATTGGATCCTGAAGCTGATAAAAATAACAAGAGAGATTGGAATATAGAGCTGGTTACTGCATTAACTTCTCGAAGGACCCGAATCACGGCTGAGAGGTGATGATTTTGATCAACAAGTGGTGACACTCCAAGTAATTTATTATCCATTTGCTTCAATGTCGCGATAAATTTCTTGGCATCCTTGTTCATCTTTCTCCTGAAGCAAGTGTAGCTAGCAATGCTATTCTCAATGCTTGAATCTCCCTTTCTCCTTCGGGTCATGGAGTGAAGAGCTTGAACACGTTCCTTGATTTGCAACATGGTGTCGCTTGTGATCCCACAAATGTCTAAGAGCATTACAGACCCATCCAATAATTCATCAACGCATTTCTGATGTTGATTCTGATTCTGAGAGAGGACTTGTTGTGTTGATGCCATATTGAGGAGATCATCAATGCATATGTACAAGTCTTGCAATCCTGAAAGACTCTTGCAGATTGACTCTGCAGATGCCAATCTTGAAGATTCCTCCTGTTCCTCCCAAATTTTGAGCTTGCTCAACTCTTCTTCAGTTTTAATTGTGCTTGGATGTGATCTTGATGGTAGGCTAATCGATCGGACAGGGTACTTGCTAGCCATGTTTTTGCTGATCATTTGTGAAGCCTAAATCAATTGATTGAGATGGGTTATGATGTGTCAAATTCTGTGGCTCTCTCTCTATTTATATTTCACAGTGACACATAATATAAAGAGGATGAAGGCATATATGCCCAACTGCTCTGGTCTGGTCTGGTCTGGTGTCTGTTGATGTGAATGTGGAGCATGTGTGAGAAGCATGGGGTTTCCTACAAATTCGGTTCCTTCTTTTAACTACCTTTGTCATGTTTCTAGCCAACAAAACTCCAATAATTATTAATTAGCTCCTTCTTCGTTTGTTCAGGGTGAGGTGTCCCGTGTCCCAAATTTGCCTCTCCTCTTGCCACATTACCCTCCATTTCCAAGTAACAATTATAAATTCCAGCTGCTGCATTTCAAAATGAGGCGCCTGTCTGGGCTGTCTCCCCTCCCCCCGTTGAAGAAAGATCCAGATCCAGATCTACTGTATCAAATAAAATAAACAACATATTGTCAGATATTAATTATGATTCCAAGACCTTGATTATTGGGTAATTTTATATTGTGTGCACGAGTGGGCTGTACTCCTTTTGTCTCTAATTTTTCAAGCAATGCTATGCTTTGTTAATTTCACTTCTACCGATGGCCGGAGTAATTCATTTTTCCTTGATTTTGCTGCTCATCGATTAATGAAAGGTAGCTTAGCTAGGACGTTGGACACACAAGTCGATTCCCATTGTAACACGTGCAGCAAATATCACGGAAAATGGTACACGTGGCTCTAGCTAGGAGACAGGTGGAGGTGGTGCTTTAATATAATGTCGATTACAACCGGTGAAGGTGAGATCGGAGAATATGTCCGAGGTGGTAGCCTTTGCATAAAACCTATCAAAACCCAATTGCAATTTGCTTGCTCCCTACGAGTTGCGAGTTCCATTCTCTATTTTTGAAGTGGAGTGCAGATTAATTTTCTTTAATACATTTAACAAATACTTCATTTTTACTTAGGTTTTGAAGATTTGTATATCACAAAATTGATTTAAGACTTTTGTAAAAAACATAATAATTAAGTGTAATGATTGGTAAATTTATAATATAATACTAAACATTTTGAAAGAAAGATTTTTGGGAAAAAAAAAAAAGGGCCACTCAATGAATGGCCAAGCGGTAATAATATACTATTCAAAAGTTTTATATATTTATTTTAATATTTAGTTTAATAAAAAATAAGATTGTAGAATATTAAAATATCTTTTAAATACTAAAATTATTTAAAATATATATTGTTAAATTTATTTTAATACTATATTTTATTTATTATAAAATATTAGAATCAATTTTTTAAGTTTTTTTAATTTACATAAGACTATTCCTCGGACAATTACTAGGACTAGGACTGTCTTCACTCAATTATATAATTGAAGATTGGAAATTAAACTCCCATAATTACTTTTACAGAAGTTCAAGCAAGTGTTCTCCTACTAGACCAAAGACTTATTAGTCAATTTTTTTAGTTAATAAAATCAAAAAATATTATAATTAAAAGAGAATCTTAGTTTCCTTTATTAAAAATTCGAAGGTTTATATAATCATTTATTAAAAATTTGAAGGTCTTTATAACTATCTCTCAGAATTCTTTTTTCTTATAAATATCAGTATTCACAAAAAAAAATAATAATAATAACTCAATATACGCATTAATTGGGATGAAAGCTAAGTTAAAATTAAAACTCTAATAATACTATGAATGAGATAACGAAGAGAAAGAAATAGCACCATTTAATGATTTGTCTTTTTATTAAAAAAAATTCAAAAATATTGGACAGGATATTGAAAAGAGGGAAACATAAACTTTTGTTTTAAAAATTTTTCAAACATTTATCATTATATGTTCATCTATCATTTGTTGTAGTTCAATGTCAAATTGTGATTTGTAATCACAAATGTATTGTAGAATTTCTTTAATATTTTGATTACCTCTACTTTTTTTTTTATCAAGAAATTTATATAATTTATTACTTTTTACTGTTGATTTTTTTTCCGGTTAATAATAACTTGTCTCACCCAAACTCAATAAATGCCTAAAAGTAAGAAAAAGAAATCACGGAAAGAAATTTGATTGGTTAATCATTTATACTATTACAGAATTTTCATTTATATCAATCAAAATTGAAGTTTGGTACAAATAGCAAAATCCGGTAAAATGCGGAAGCCACGACCGCTCTTTGAGTCCTGAGCTAGATATACAGAACAAGTTTAACATGGATCACTAGTGAGCGAGGATGTTGAGGAAAGAGACCCTGTTTTTCACTAGACATTAAAACATGGAATCAAAAGTACTCTCTAACATTTTTTGTGCCAATTGAACTTCATCATAATCAGACTTGGTATTCGTGTAATTAATATTTTTGCCTGTTCTTGAGTGCCCTTGTAGAGTGTAAAGGGCAAGATCAACACCCTCCACTTCATTGATTATTTTTTCTACTCCTTTGTTATCAGATTCCGATGGTGACAATAATCTAATTCTCACCAATTCTGAAATCAATGAAAATGACCACGACCCACCACCACCAGCTGCCTTCGTATTCAATTTCATTGTTGGCATTGACATGAACAACAAAAGTGATTTAAAAGTTGAGATGGTAATGGCGGTTGCTTCTTGTAAAACTTTGATGATATGTGATAGATTGTGATCCACATCTAATAGTAATACTGAAGATGAATCTTTGCTTTCCATTTTCTTGAATGCTGCAAGGGACTTAGCAATGTCCTTTTTCGCTTTCTTCTTTAAGGTAGTGCAAGCAGCAATGTGGCATTCGATGCTCGAATCTGATCCACCTCTTCTACGCAAAGCTGATTGAAGGAGTTTGCACATGTTGCTTCATCTGCAACATTATGTCTCTTGCATTGTTGCCTGTGTCTAGCAAGGTGAGTGATTGGTCCAGTGATTCTTCCACTAGCTTTCCATTTTGATGGCGGATAAGTGCTTGTTGGGTCTGTGGAGAGTGAATAAATTCCCCAATGCAATTGTACAGCTCTGAAAGGCCAACCTCGGCTGATAAGTTCGTACAAAGTGATGGAATTTGCTAGATTTTGAGGTGGATTAGTGCTGATTCTAGCTTAACACAAGTGGGGTGAATTCTTGATGGCAAGTTAATGGACCTAACTGGTAATGGAGGATGAGTGTGTGCATCAGAGAAAGAAGATGAACTCATTGCGCATGCCATTCTAAGAGATTTTTTGTTGGGAAACAAGTGATGGTTGAATTTGCAATAATTCATTATATATATATCGGTGTGTTTATAAGGACATGTACAATACAAAGTCGTCTTTGGCATGTTCAGGATCTGCTTGTACTGCTACTGCATGCTAGCATGTGAGATCACCTTTTTTTTTTTTTCCTTTAACTAATTTGAGTGGTGTGGTCATAAATCACAATCAAAATGGGGAACGTATTCATTTCCCAGAATATGTAACAGCTATGCAGGTCGTTAGTGGTGTTTGTTGCCTTGCCTCTCCCGAATCATCAATCAATTAATAATGGTTCTCTAGACTCTAGCTAGCTAGTTATCATTTTTATTCTTTGATTCGACATATGTCAAAAGGAATCAATTTCCATATAAACTCATCACGTCTTCCTTCAAAGAACCAATTTATTTAACACTAAAGATGAATTATATGTAAGTGCCGTGAATCTAGCCTGGGCTTGCAATTGTTGCTTTTAATAACAAAATTTGAATTAATTTACTCCAAATAATTAGCATGCGAGCCAATACTTATTTACCATATGGAGGCACTGTACGGTTGGGTTTTGTCCATGGTATGGCAGAGGCGGACAAGGAATCAATACATTTCTTTTATATTGGGAATTGTTGATAAAAAATTTAACGGCTTGTTGGAAGGATTCAGATTTGTGAGGATGAAAATTGAATTCGGAGAACATGCAGCATGTCCATTATATTTCTACCCGTGATTTGATTATTCTGCTTGTCTCCTATGATTTTCATATTCCGTATCTAACCATTGCATGAAATAATTAATTAATATACCCCGTACATTAATTATGCCATTGCAATATATGTAGGAGGGAACATGTCCAAGACCAAGACCATTGCTCAGTCATTTTGTCCAAATGTAACTGATCACTTGCAACTTGGCGTTATAACTAAAAATCAGAACATTCCAACTATCCTTTCATTTCACATGATTAACATTGATGTCACGCTATCACAGCTTTGGCACCAGCTTCTTCATGAAAATGACCTATTATTTCTACAATATGACATTATTATCATCATCATCATCATCATTCAATAATACAACTTGCCCCACGTAGCACATTTACAAATTATTCAATGCAAGCAGCCGGCCAGTGGTTTTTTCTCTATAAAATCTTATTAACAGAAAGCACGAGCTCTCATTAGTCATTGGCCCATTGATAAACCAGCGACAAGGACCTCTCCCCAAATTAGTTATATCCCTCATAATTAGTTAATTACTGTGCCACCTTGAAGCGAATGCACTACAACTAACCAAACGTCTCAATTTTGGACCAAAATACTCTCATCATACTCAATAAATCACCAATTAAGTTTTTAAAGTTGAATTTATACTCAAAATTGATGTGGGTAATATTGTAAATGTCATTTTCCCCATACATAAGACAATGTGGGTTTATAAAAAATTTAGTTTAAGTTGATAGAACAAAAAACTATTCAAAACAATCAAAGTGTATGTCGCACATTTTATATATGCTTCTATAAAATATAGTAAAATGTAAATATATAATGAATTTATGATAAAACCTGCAATTTCTTCACCGCTGTTTATGGGCAGGTTAATTTGAATGATTAATTTCTTATTCCATTTATTTATTGAATGAAAGGTCCTACGTGATGGGGGCTAAATATAGTGGGGACTGGAGAATGAATCAATGAAGTAATTCTGGTGTTATACGAAAAGTAATGGACAATATTTTCAGAAGAATGGAGCGCGTGAAAGACTCCACGGAATCTTTATTAGGGTGTCATTTATTAAGGTCACGATTTGTTGAGTAATCAATTTAACAGTTTAGAGGTAAATTAGTTTATGTGCTAAAACATGATTTTCGTATATAGATATTCAAGCTGAAGAAGTGTTTGATTTGTTTTGAGGCTGCAAATTCAACAAATTTAAATAAAGGTGAGAGTGCTGCCATGCCCAAGCCGTAGATGGAGGGATAATAACACTAGCTCGTGTAATTGAGCTGAAAGTTAGATGGAAAAAAATGGAACTAGCTAGCTGAGTATTATTCTCTAATGACTTCTCTAGCTAAGAGTGCTGCCATGCCCAAGCCGTAGATGGAGGGATAATAACACTAGCTCGTGTAATTGAGCTGAAAGTTAGATGGAAAAAAATGGAACTAGCTAGCTGAGTATTATTCTCTAATGACTTCTCTAGCTACCATGTATACACATCATCAATGTTAAGCAACTAGCTCTTGTGGATAATATTCAACTTACAAGTTAATCACTAAAAGTAATATAGATTTTTTTTAATTAAAAAAATAATTGTACTACAAAATGTATTCGTGCACTTAAAAAATTAATATCCTTTTTTATGACTTTCCGTTCCGTATTACACAAATCTTAGTTTGTGGGGGATAATAAGAAAATATATCAATTAAATGAAAAAGAGAATAATGCACGTACACATGTACAGCATATGGTAAATTAATAGAGATAGATAGCGTGACGTAAGAAAATATACTGCATATGAACTGAAAATCTCAAACTTAATTATACACAAAATTTCTTACTAAAACTTGATTTTGAACATGGAGTAATCCTATAAATTGGGGATGCCAGGCCAAATTTACATGTACAAAAAATTCGCATCTTCAAGGTGTAAGTACGTTAAGGAAGGACACTTGATTTTGGATTAATATTCTAAACATGCAATCTAATCCAGTCTCAAGACCCTTAATGCCAAAATCAAGTGTCTCTAATCTCTCAAGTGCTAGTTGCACATCAGCCTTGGTATCACTTTTTCGAATTTTCCCATGTAAAGAGTACACAGCTAGGTCAACATTTCCCACTTCATTGAAAATCTCATGTTTTGATTTTTCAGTTGCCACGGCCACAGGGATTAATTTTTTGACCAATGACCATCCAGCAGCCTTTGTCTTCATTTCTGGCATAGAAAGAAACAACAAGATTGATCGAAAATTGAAAATTGTGGCAGCACTTGATTCTCTTAGCACATTGATCACATTTGGCAGAAGATGTTGATCATGATCTACATCTACCATATTAATAAAATTAGGTGATTCAATGTTGCTTTCTGCTTTCTTCAATGCTCTAAGACACTTGGCTATGTCTTTTTTTGACTCTTTTCGAAAGCTAACGTAAGCACGAACATTGCTTTCCATGCTTGAATCTCCACCTCTCCTTCTAAGAGCTGATTGAAGGTTTTGCACTTGCTCCTTCATATTCAACATCAATTCTTTTGCGTTGCTACATGCGTCTAGCAAGTCAACTGAGCTTTCCAGAAACTTTTCGATTAAGTTTTTGTGTTGTTGATTGTGAAGAGCTTGTTGGACGCATGGACGCTGAATAAACTCCTCAATGCTGTTATACAACCCTGCAAGCTTTATTAACCGAGCTTGAATAGACTGCACTGCATCTGAAGGAATTGCTGTCAAAGATGAAGATGATGATTGCCTGCCGATTTTGATTTTATTTATTTCTTGTACAATCTTGAGAGAATTGGGGCGTAACCTTGTAGGCAAGCTAATAGACCTTGAATGAACTTGCTTGTTTCGTAATATCATCCCCGCCATCTTTCTTTACTTTTCTCCACAGAATAAAACTTGAAATCACTCGAATTAAATTCAAGTGCTGCTGAATTCAATGGCTCATGATCAAGCTAACTATTTATAAGCATACAATGAGGGCTCCACTTGCCCCTTCATGCCTAAGCACTAAGCACTAGGCATATAATGTTATGCCAAATGGTTCAATTTTAGCTAGCAGACTGCTGCTTCTTAATCTTTCTTTGATTTTGAACTGTTTTTGGCAAATTTTTAAACTAATCAAGTTCATGACTCATGAGAGTAAGTTTGCCTCCTTGTCCCCCCAGTCCTTTTTATCACCTTGCTCTAAACGCGGCTTCAATCATAGACAATATTTGGTTAATTAATGAAACATAAATGGCTGGCAAATGTGATGATTGTCTCATTGTAAATAAAGAAGAGGCTAGAGTGAGGCTTAGAGCAAGCTAGCACCTTTGACTAGTAAAAACGACAAAAGTGAGGCAAGATTTTGCATATAATTGGGCCTCTGGTGCAAGAATCTAGGGCTACCATGAGGAGAAATTTGGATTGGTACTTTGGTACAACATCATTTCAATGGTTATCAAATTCCGTAGCCAGTTGTACATTAATGCACAAGTTCAAAATGAAAAATATATTTTGATCGAGTGATTAATCAGTGGAGACGGGAACAAACAATTGTGTCTCATAATAGCATATAATTTTGCAACAAATCAGAAAGCCTATCGCGATGAATTTCTTTTTTCTTGGAAAGATTCTTAATCTTCAATCGATTAAGGATCATGGTTGGTTGTACTTAGGTGATAATCGAGAGTGCTTAAAAATATAACAGCGAAATGTTGAACTTCAGAGCAGGCTTTTGGTCCGAAAGTTTTTGTGTTGATCTCTCATTTAAGCGCGTAGACTCCCCACTTCTTTGTCTTATTACCGCATGTGTCATGAGAAGCTCAATGAGCTAAGATTGAAATTTGAAGGTGATTTTGACTGGAACTCCCTGTCTTAAAATTAAAAGGACAAAGGAGTTGACCAACTTAACCAAGAGGTTGTAAATTAATTAAAATGAGAAAATTTTGAAGACAATTAATAAAACATGACTAATATACTAAAATCCATCCTTCTCATAAAAAAAAGATTGGGGAATTCATTTTTCTTGAAATTTCTTAATTTGATTACTATAGTTTTATCCCCAAAAATGACGTATTATTATTATTATTATTATCTTGGATCAGATCAATTTATATTGATAGCGATTCATTGCATTTTTTTATTTTTAATTATTCATTTTTATTTTGATGTAGTATTTCTGTACAATAGTGTTAATCTAATGACTTGACCTAGGGCCCATTTGAGATTGCTTTTGGGAGGCTCAAAAATAATTTTTAAAAGTTAATTTTAGCATTTGGCAAATTTTTTTAGAAATTCACTTTTGGCAAAATCACCCTATCCTACAGCAGATTTTAAAAAGCGAAAGAAGATGCTTTTAAAATCTAATTTTAAAAATCACTTTTATACTTAATACAATTCCATATAAATCCTCATATATATTATAAAAATCCAAAATTATCCTTATTAATTCGGAAATAAAATCATTAACTTTAAAGAGATTATTATTATTATCAATTATATTGAGATAATAAAATGAAAAATGAAATTATTAATATAAAATATTTATTATAATTATCAATTTTTATATGTACACAATAAAAAATATTTTATATCCATGTTTATAAATATTTAAATAAATTTTATTCAATATTATGCCTAATTCAGTCATTTACATTCTTATAGTAGTTAAACAATAAGATTTATCAAACATATATCACTTTTTTTAAAACTCACGGCACTTGTAAAAATAGAATCTACCAAACATTTAACTAATTCTCTTTACAGTTAATCATTTTACAGCATTACTAACAATAATTATTTTAAAAGATACAGTATTACTAAACTAATCCTTAAGACGTTAAACTATTATGTAATAAAAACGGCTAAGAGGGTGTTTGTTTTTTTAACTTAATGACTTAACTTAATTAATTAAGTTAATTAGAAGTGTTTGTTTTTATAACTTAATGGGACTTTTTAGATAATTTTGACTTAATAGAATAAGCCTTTTTTTGGCTTTTTTACTGAATGGAGAAATATAAATAAGCCAACTAATTTCCAATATAAAAAATATCCATACTTTATAATTTAATTTTCGTGCCTATCCCAAAACCCACCCATACACATTTACTCACTAATAATTTCATCATATATTTACTAATATAGAGAATTTGTGATAAAATTTGAAACTTATGGCATTTTGTATATTATAATTCCAAAATCATTATGTATTCGCTTGAACTTGGTTTTACTTATATATGTTAAAATATTATGGTATTTATGTTCTTTGAAATATGTATATTATTTATTTGGCATTCAAATTTAATAGAGATATAAATGTAAAAGTACATATTTGTAGTTTTTTAAGTTGCAAAAACAATGGCGAAATGGAAACGTAAAGGCTATGATAAAGAAACAACAGTTTTTGAATAATACTAATTTTATTAGAAAAGTCTGAATGAATAAAACTAGGGTTTTGAGCCCTATTTATAACAAGCCTAAAATAATCCGAATTTACCAAGGAAAGTAAATCCGAAATATTATTCTATAACAAAATTCTCCTATCTGAAATAAGAAAGGAAAAAAAACGGAATCCAAATCCGAGTTGTAATTAAAAAGATAAAAATCCTAGAAGAATTAGAAAAAATAGGAAAAAATCTTAAAACCTAGAAATGACTAAGAAAGAGAGCAAATTTTCTGCTCGACCATGGACCAAAATAGAGTTATGGGTTTGGTTCGTCTCATTTCAAGCTTCAAAACGGTATATTATTCATTGAAAACAGACACCTGTAGCCAAAATTATGCCATCCGGAAGGTATCCTGCCCGCAATATGCACATACCCTACATCAAACAAATAACTTTATATTTATTTTCAAAGATTCAGATAAAAAAAATAAACATATTATTTAAAATTCAAATTAATTCAGATTTATTTAACTTTCAAATAAAAAAACAAACTACAGCTAACTCTAACCAAGTGCACAGCCAAACTTGAGAAATCGGCGACGGGGACCATAGAATGAGAATAAGACAAACTTGTAGAGACCAACTCATAAAAGATGCATATAAAACTTGTGGGTCTCATTTGAAAACAAAGAAAATAGTGGGTCTAAAGTGGGCCCCGCTCCGACCTTAATTCTAACCAAGCAAAAATTAATTAAAATAAAGTGAGTACTCACGGAACTTTGATATCATGATAAATTGATAATATATATATATATCTTTTTTCGATTAAAATATAGAGCTCGTATTAAACATGAAAGGGTACAATACATAATAATAGATCGCATATATTGACCTGCCTCCAAAAAAATTAGCTGAAAATTTAAAAATTGACCTTTATAAGCCCAAAATTATGTGTTATAACCTTTGGTTCTTTGCCCAAAATGAATTAGAGAAGAAAAGCTAAGTTTTCTTAAAAAACTAATTCGATTTTCTTCCGCCGAAATCCTTTTTGGGTTTTAAATAACCCTCTCAAACAATTTTACATCATTCCGAAAAGTTCTCCTAATTTCACTAGAATTCTCTTTGATTAAAAAAAAATAAAAATTCCATAAAAATTATTTCGTGGCTCAAAATCAACTCCCTTTTTTCCTATGGTATAATTTTGCCAATATTGACGTTCATGTAAAAAATCAGCTCAACATTCTAAAATTACACTTAAAAGGATCAAAACTGTATCCTATATCCTTTAGTTTTGGGTGCCCGGGAAGAAAAGTGAGTTTTTCTTCAAAAACCAATTCAGTTTTCTTCCACCAAAATCATCTTTAGGTTATAAAAAGCAATCTCAAATAGTTTCACATCATTCCAAAATGTTCTCCTAATTTCTTTGGGATTTTCTTTGATTTAAAAAAAAAGACTGAAAATTCCATAGAAATTATTAGGGACCTTGAAACCGACTTTATTATTATTTTTTCCTATAGTATACTTTTGCCAATATTAACCTTCCTGCAAAAAATCAGCTCAAAATTCTAAAATCTTCCTTTTAAAAGCCCAAAACCATGTGCTGCAGTCTTCGGATTTTGGCCCAAAAAGGATATGAGAAGAAAAGCTGGGTTTTTCTTTCACCAAAATCCTCTTTGGATCATAAAGAGCTCTCAAAATAGATTCAAATTATTTTGAAAAGTTCTCCTAATTTAATTGGGATTTTCTTTGATTTTTCAAAAAAAAAGATGGAAAATTCCATAGAAATTATTAAACAACTTTCATCCATCCCTCCTAAGTTTATGTGTATGAATAAAATTGTGATCAAAATTTGTATCTCAACTAATATGTTATTCATTTATTAAATAATATAACAGTAATTTTACCAGTTATAAAATTCATTATCTAATAAATTAAATGAGCAGCAGATACAATTGTTAGAATCCTTAATATTATTGATATGTAAATAAATTTTCCTAAATTATATTTATTATAACTTACAATTAGATTTTTTATATAAAAATAAGTAACAAAGCAGTGGAATTGAATTTTACTTAAATTATTTAAAATAAAACTTGGGGGGAGCTGTCATTGCGCCTGTGCATGCTGAGCAAGTTCATTGCATTGATTATTTTCATTATGTAATTATATCTGTGCTATAAGTAGTAATGACTTATGACACATGAACTTGATGATGGGTCATATCATAAATGAAATTCAGAAATTGGTAACGATCATTAACATGTAACTGGTGTTTGATCTTAATATAAAGGGTCAATGACAATTCGGTCCTTTAGATTTTCCATTTTTACCGTTAAAAATCTTAGTTCTTCCATTTATCCATTACATTCCTGACATTATAAATTTAATTAATGTTCGAACTTTATGGTTAAGTATAAATGTTACTTTTTACGTCTAGAATTAAGAATCATTCCTATAGCTTTTAATAAACAAATCGTATTCTGCCCTCCAAATGTGAGGGCAGTAGTTTAAGTCCTTGCAAACGCACTGTGGGGGTAATTTTTTTTTTAATTATAATTGAGTGAAGGCAGACTTCTTCTTCGCGAAATGTGAAGAGTAGATATCTCTTGAATATTAAGTGGTGTTTGTTTTTTTTAACTAAATGCTGAATAACACTGAATTTAATTAAGTCCGAATAGAGCTAAATGTTGAATGCTGAATAATATGTTTGTTTTTTATTTTTGAATGTCTGAATAAATGTATTAAATTATTTATTTTTTTATAATTGAAATATCTGAAAACTGTTATTTTACATATATACCCTTATTAAATATTATGCATATTGTTACACTTATATATTAATAATTCAATAAAAAAAATCAAAGATAAAATAAATAAGCTATTATATTTCATAAAAAAGAAACTAAAGTTATTATTTAATAACAAAAATAAATTGAAACATTAATAAATAAAAAGATCAACTAAATCCATTAAAAAATTGATTTGTAATTTGTAAGTTTATTTGTGGGAAATAATTGGATATTGTTATGGTATTGTTGGAAAAATAAAAATTAACTTCTTCAACGCTTTTTTTAATTCAGCGTTAAGTTAGAATTTTTTACTTAATTAAATTAAGTAATAATTGCTTAATTTTGAGTATTCAGTTAAAAAATAAACACCTATAAAACAGCTGAATGCTGAAACCGAATCCTTTTAAACATTCAGTCAAAAAAACAAACAACCTCTTAGTGAGTGTTAAAATTTTGACAGTACTTAATAAGAATTAATGTAAATTAGCCCCAGTTATAGTCTGATTTGTAATATCAATTATAATCTTATGTAATATGAGTTGTAAATGAGTAATAGTCTCATACAATAAAAATAAAATAAAATAAACAAATCGAATTAGATGAAGTTATGACAATAAAAAGAACTAACAAACTTAATTTTTTATTGTTATTTCAACTTTATGGATATAACAGACAATTATTTTTAGAAAATAACAACGAAAATGAGAAACATTGGTGACACATCCTCCCCAATATTATCCTGTACTAATCACAAGTCACAACATGGGATTCTGATTCTTCAAGTCTGTTTCATCATCCTTTTCATTTAAAAAAAAAAATATTGAACAAATGCAATAAATAATCAAAACATCAATCAAAATAAAACCAAAGGAGAGAACAAGAAAATCATAATTGTACTGCAAGGAAATGGGCGAAAAGATTTACTGAGCACACACCACTAAATAAATAATGAAATGGAAAAGGCCAGAAGCCGGAAATTAGGGGGGATGGTACACACTACAAAGACCCCAAACACCAACACGTTTCAAATTAAAGATTCAGTGGAGGAGAGGCCAAAGAGCCTTTACTCATTATTATTATTTCTCATTTCTCACAAGTCTCGATCATTCTGCTCTGCTGACTGCTGACTGCTGCTACCAAACACATATATGCTGACGTCTCTACAGTAGCCAAAATTTTGATCCAACGGTGATCACATGTACACGTTTTTGCTGTCAGTCTTGCCAAAGCGTGAACATCATAGTACATATATGTGACATGTCTCTATTTACTGCTCATCAAACCAAAACGCTTTCTAGTTGATAGAGCTCTAGGGCTTCTCCTTCATTTCTATATAAACCCCAGTAGTAGGAAGAAGAAACATCCCTTCTCATTTCTCACATAACATTTTATATATATACATGCATGTTTTTGGGTCTATATATATATATAGACATAGAGAGAGAGAGAGAGAGAGAGAGAGATTAAGTAATTAGATAGTTTCTCTTTGTAATGATACAATAAGAGAGTTTTCGAGTTAATTTCGTGCTCATGCAGCTGGATACGCAGCAAGCAGCTGAATCAATTAAATGGGTCAGCTCTTATTTTTCCACGGCTTTCTTGAACGTAAAAGTGCTTCGGCCGGCTTATGTATATATAATTAAGCTGTGCAGGCAAGCATTAAATACGTTCAAGAAGCTGTGGAACAATACGTGTTGATTCAGTACAAATTTGCTCTCCATCTTTAATTTCCTCAAAGGAAGGTTCATTAATTCATGCTCCAAAATTTTAGTAATGACCTTTTTTTAAATTTGTTCTTTATTAATTGAAAATTCTGCAATTACGTTGCCTCTAATATTTTGTCTACATGCATTATATATGTTTAATTTTACGCTGAAGTTGGTTGACGACAATATATATATATATATATTTGTCCTTTTGGTATTTAATGCTCAAGATACGCAGATCAACCAATAGCTAATGAGGAAACATACAAATGAGGTCGTGACATAAACAAATTAAATTTCAATCAAAGCCCTAATTGTTTGTGGATTTCCAATTAATTTTTTTTCCCAGACCTCAACGTAGTTCATAGCTAACATTAATTAGTGTAATTGATGGGTTTTGTTGGTGAAAATTTGCAAAATTATAAGAGATAAGACGTACGTACTAATAATATTTATAGATGACTGTTATTTAAATGATAAAATGTTAAATGAAAAAACGAGTAGTGTTGTGTAGGTGACAAGCAACAATTAAAGGCAGCGCATTGATAAGAATTCAGAAGTGCAGATCGAGCAGAACCTAGGACAGCTTCAGGCTTCAGCCCTCCGGTGTGCAGTGCAGCTAAAGAAAGAATGTGGTGGGGCCGGGGGTGAGGTAGCGACATCTCATTTCTGTCCAATTTCATTCATTAAGATGATCACTCGACATCTTCCTTTCCTGACTCCGTGCCCGTCTTATTTTTAGGCAGGTCACTACAGTCGACTACTTGTCCTCCAGTGCTTTTTTCGTGGATGACACGTCGTGTTGTTTGGATTTTTTTGTCTTTGTTACTTTATGTAAACGACGCGTCGTTTAAAACGTAGGTTCGTTCACTTTTTTTTAAAGCAACCCAATACCCAACCCACAGCAACTGCTCCGCTAGTTCAATTCTGCAATTTTCTGTTTCTCTCTATATATTCCCTATTCATCAAGTTACATTACATATATACTTCGGCAGGCATGCATCATTTGCATATCCCTGCCTATTCCTTTATAGCAAAATGCAATGAATATAATTGTAAACTGTAAACTGTCCGTATTCAGTAGGAAAAAATTTGAAAAGAGCAAACACATACTGCATAAAAGGAAAATGCTTAATTATATACATATAGCAATGTAACATTTTAACGTTCACTACAATTGTGTAACAAAAAATTGGGTTCAGTTTGAACATGCATGGACTATTCCTGTAAATTAAACGTGGATATGTCATATATGCTACTTTGATGTAAATATAAATCTCACATCTTCAAGGTGTGAGTACATTGAGAAGGGACACTCTATTTTGGATTAAACGTCTAAAGAGACAATCTAATCTTGACTCAACACCCTTGATGCAAAAACCAAGTGTCTCTAATCTCTTGTGTGCTATTTGCACATCAAACTTGGCATCATTGGATTTTGGGATTTGCCCATGTAACAAATATAGAGCAGCATCAACATTTCCCACTTCATTGAAAATTTCTTGGCCTCCCTTAGATGCTACTGGCATCAATTTTCTGATCAATGACCACCCACCAGCCTTGGTCTTCAATTCCGGCACAGTAAGAAATAATAAGGTAGATCGAAGTACGGATACCGTAAGAGCCCTAGAATCCCTTAGAACATTGATCACCATTGATAAACGTTGATCATTTCCATCTAGCATATCAGACGATGATTTAATATTGTTGCTTTCTGCTTTCTTCAATGCCCTAAGGCACTTGGCAATGTCCTTTTTTGACTTCCTTCTAAAGCTAATATATGCATGAACAGTGCTATCCATGCTTGAATCTCCACCTCTCCTTCTTAGAGCTGATTGAAGGTCTTGCGCTTGCTCTTTCATCATCAAAATCAACTCTCTTCCATTGCTGCATGCGTCTAGCAATCCAACTGATGTATCAAGAGCCTCTTCGACCAAATTTTTATGTTGCTGATTGCGAAGAGCTTGTTGGGTGCATGGAGACTGAATAAATTCCTCAATGCAATTATACAACTCCGCTAGCCTGATCAAACCGTTTTGAATTGATGATGAGGATGAAAATGGTGATTCCCATGTCTTAAACTTATTCAATTCACCTTCAACCTTCAAAATATTGTAATGTAACCTAGCACTAGCAGGCAGGCTGATAGACCTTTGAGGAACTTGAATGATTTGCACTGCCGACGTGCTTGCCATCTTAATTTGCTTTAATTTCTCTGGAATATTACTCGTCAAAAATCACTTAAGATTCAAGTGATACTTGAAAGACAATCACTCTTCAATTGATTTATAAGCATTCAGTGAGGGCTCCACTTGCTTCTTCAAGCCTCGGCACCAAGCATGTGATTGTAATATGACTCACCCTACCCGTGAAAGATCTTGTGATATTTTTAGCTACAAACATGCAGGCCTTATTCTTTCTTTAATCATATGGTCACGAAAAAGGCTACACATTAGCCACCGTTACATTTTTCTGGCTATAATCGTGAAATTGTTCCCTGTTTCCTTGTCTCCCTAATCATTGATATTACTTTGTGCCAAACGAGGATTCGATTACAGGTTTCAATTTCTTAATTTGTGTGATTGTGAACATGAAAGGCTGGCAAATATATGATTGTCTAATTTCGCAGAGCCTACAGAGGTTTATGTGGCCCACTGACCTATGGAAACAAATATTAATAAGACGCCCAAGAAAGAAACGACAAAACGGGGCAAGATTTTACAAATTTTTAGAAACTGATATCCAAGAATCTAGGGCTACACCGAAGGGCAATTAGGGTGGGTACAATAAAAATCATACTCCAAACCCTCAACTTTCATTTCAATTGGCCACCGTATTCCGTAGCTATCCGTACAAAGTGCAATATAGCAATTAAATTTATTCATCTGAGATAACGGTGGATTCTTGGCGGGGAAATCGCAGCAGCTTGCTAACATGTTTATCACAAAATTTAGCTAAAACAGAGGATTGCCTACAAGCTTCTTGTCGCTTGCGGTTGTTTCACTGCATTTTAATAGAGAGAACAGCCAATCTTCCATAAGTTAATGTTGAATTTTTTTATGGGAATTGATCATGATTCAGAGCAATGCTATCGTTTGGTCGGTAACCAGTAAGTGAAAATTGCAGAGTGATCAAAATGTTTAGATAATGTCTTTTCAAAAGAAAAAAAAGGTGGTTTAGATAATGAATTGTCCGTACTCAAAGCCATATAACATATCAGGCTTCGGGTTGCTTAGCAAAAGGGTATACAATTAAGCAAAAAGCAATGCCAAGAATCATTTAAATTGTCTTTCAGCTTGTGCTTCCAACAATAATCAAATGAGAGAATCATTTTCCTTTTGAGATTGCAGTGTCAGTGCTAAAAATTGAAACAGAATAATAAATGGTATTCTCCCAGACCAAAAACTTGTCTGGGACAACCAAAAAGCAATTTATACCGCTCCTTCTGAAGTCAAAATTAGTGAGACACAATATATACAATTGCAAATGCAACTTTTATGCAGAAGCGACCTCTTTGGGCAACAATTAAATGAAAGTAAAGATGGGCATAATGTGAACAATTATTCCAGCCAGAGAAAAGTGTCTAATCCAAGATTAAGTTGCAGAACTCACGATATGTGTGCCTTTGGGACATCCCTCCTTGCATTCCCAAAGCCAATATATCAGCTCATTTGTACATCAGCAACATATGATACAGATCAAATAAACTTTGACAAAAATCAAAGTGCGTTGCATTAGCAGACCAACAATAAACTGCAGATAATAGTGAAATTGAAAAAAAAAAAAAAACAAAGAAAAGAAAAGATAGTTATGGCCAATTTAACAGGAGCAAAAAGGGAATAACTGGCCAGTGTGAGAGTTGAAAACAGAGCTTCCAAATATCGTCGGTGCCGAGTGTTGGTGCAGCCGATTCTGGCTCTCAAATTAGTGGAATAGTTGTCCTCAAACCAGAAAAGTAGAACTCGACAAGCCTCAGCAGCATTGCAAAGTATATTGTAGATCACCTAGAATATTACTTTTAAGGGTTGGAACCTTGTAGTTACACTTTTGTAACTTGTAGCTGTCTTAGTTTCTCCAAAACAGTTGTCACTCTCAGATGTCTGTTGTATTAGAGAGACTGTAGGTCTACGAAATTGCATACAGATTTCTTCTGCATTGTTTGGCTAAGGGACAGGTGACAACTCAAACCAAAACCTACAACAGCCTGAGCATAAAAGAGCTGGGGTTTGAGAATGCAGTGAACATGTCATTTCATACCAGATATCACAACTTACAATTAACATGCAGAAGCTAACCATACGATAAAGAGGACACCTCAAGTTTCATGTAGAAGTCCCAAGACCCTGTACTGTTGGACCAGTGATGTCCCCTTGCCTTTTATATGAGTTATCTCAAATAGCATCATCAGAACATAATTAAGTTACTTAATTCTTCTAGAATTAGATGTGCATATAATTTGCCTAATCATCAAATCAATTACAGACTTCCATACTGGTCTGATTGCTCAATTGTGTCTTCATTTAAACTCTACACAGCAAACATGCTAGAGTTGCTAATAAGGAATGCAACAGGAATGACAAATGAAGAAACATATTATAAGGAGAAGTGTACGAATCAAAACATTTTTTGAAATTTCAATTCAGTGCAGGAACTGAGTCTACTATAAAAGTGATTGGAATAGTAAAATATAAGCCAAACACAAAACAACATACAAAATAACTGGCAACTAAAGAGATTGAGATAGTAATGAAAGCATACCAATCATACAGCATGGCCTTGATCTTTAGCTTTCTTCAGCCACTTAAGTGTGCTCTCCAACGTTGTGTAAGCAGCAACATCAGTCAAACTCTTACTCTCAACTGCATAATCGAAAACATCATAAGCCTCAGCAACCTTACCAAGCCTACAAAGTGCCCTCACAAGCGTGGCATAAGCAGCAGTCTCAAGCTTCACACCACCCTCTTTCATCGCGAGATACAATTCAATTCCTTTCTCCATCAACCTCGACTTACACAGTCCATGAAGCAATGTATTATATGTGCAGGAATTTGGACTACATCCTTTACCCTCCATCTCCTCCAACAATGCCAATGCACCCAGCGCATCCCCTTCCCTACACATTCCATTCATCAATGAAGTATACGTAACAGCATCAGGAAGAAACCCTGCTTCCACCATGATTTTCAAGAACTTCTTTGCTTCACCTACTCTCCCGCATTTCGACAATCCAAAAATCAACGTATTATATGTAACAAGATCAGGCTCAACGCCTTCCTCTTTCATTTTCTTATAAACAGCAATAACTTCACTCCCTCTACTCAAATTGCAATACCCTTTCATAATAGTATTGTACACAAAACAATCAGGCTTAAACCCCGAATCACTCAAGGCACTAACCAATCTCATAGCCTCACGTAAATTCTTAGTATTGCAAACATTATCGATCAAAATGGTATAAGTAACAAGATTTGGCTTTATATCAAATGAAGTACGCATTTGATCAACAAAATTGTAAACAGTAGTCAGAGAGCGACATTTACACAAAGACTTGACGAGAAAATTGTAAGTGAAAATATCAGGGGGGGAGCTGTTTAAAGATAAGCCTTTTACCAATTCAATAGCATCGTCTAAGCGATTGACAGAACATAAGGACCTGACAGCAATGTCAGTGGTGCCTTGATTGGGCGGGTACCCATTAGTGGTCATGAGACTGAGAGTTTTGCGAATAGAGGAGAGGCTATTATCAGGTGCTTGGCAGGACTGGGTGAGTAGGATATGGTAAGTTGAGCGGTCGGGGTTGAAAGATGGGTTAGCTTTGATCATGTGGTTGAGAAGAGAGATGGAGTCATCAACGGTGGAGATGGAAGCGTAGGACTGGAGGAGGGAGTTGTGGAAGGTGCGATCACGTGGGGTCTGTATTGTGGTTGTTACAAGGGAATTGAAGATTTTTATGGCTTCTGATAATTCTGGGGATTTGAAGATAGCAGCTGGTGCTGGTGCAGGTGTCTTTTTTTCAGTTTTATTTGCGGCTTCTGATTTTCTGGAGGGGTTTTCATTTTTGTTGAGAAATTGACGAGGGGATTTTAGGGCTTTCGTTGGTGCTGGTGTTTTGAGAAGGGTGTTCGATGAAATTGCCGTGCGGCGGAGTGCCGGAGGGATTTTGCCCATTTTGGTGTGCGAAATTTATTTATTTAGTGATTGTTTGTTGTTTGGTTTCCTCCTGCAAATTGGAGTCGCAGGGTTTGATTTGAGACTGATACTTGAGAGAGGGAGCGAGATTGGTGTTCAAAATGGCTGGAGCTGGTTTAAACGGGCTTTTGTAAAATTTCATTGTTAACTTTACAAGGCCCAATCAAGGCAGCACTCCTGCCATAATGCATGTAGCCACCTATAAAGTGTGAGGATACTTACAATTTTAAAATTACTTTGAACACCCTTATTTTAATAAAATAATTTATTATAAAATTATCTATCATATAAACTATTATTAAAGACAATCTATTTATGAGCCAATGTAACTTAATTACTTTAAACACTCATATAATGCACTCATTAATCAACATATAATTTTTTATTTCTAACATCTTAAAAGATACTTCGTTGAACATATAGCAAATTAATATTTTAAATTATTTTGAAGACAAAATATTAGTGAGCCTTACATTTTTCAAAAAATAAAATAGACTGAAAGTATTGCAAAAGTGCTCATATTTTTTTAAAAAAAAAACAAAATTAAAAGCACTCTAAACCTAGTAACCCAGTCAGCGTCTTCTTCTTTTTTGTGTGAGATAGCAATTTTGTTTTTCAACTGTTATTGAGGTAGTGAAAGTCCATACTTCTTGATCTTAAAGAATTTGAAGGTGCAAAAATTGATATGGAATACATTCTTTAATTAACGAAAACTAATAAGTAAAATTATTTTAAAAATTTTGCTTAAAACTTGACTTAATTTCATTATTGTTGCAAGTTATGCTATATTTCTTAAAAATTTTCTTTGAGTAAATTAATATAAATGATTTAAATATGGTTTTTTTTTTTTTGGTTATTTTAAAGAGTGCAAAGAGTAAAAATTAATTTTTCAAATTTAATTAGTAGATGAGTGTAATAGAATGTTTAGAATAATTTGAGGAGCACAAATAGCCCTACCCAACTATAAAATGAGATGCTAGATAAACAAATAATCAACCCTCATTTGTTGGCTTTTATTTAGAAGATGACATTAACATATCACATCATTAATATTATTGATTAACTTGGACAAGTTACGGCTAAGCATTAAAGGGTCTTTGGTTGTTGCAGTCCAAATTGTTGCCGTAGCTAACTTTCAAGATGTCACAGTATCTCTTATAGAACCCGATCCGATCCTCCATTTGCGGATTCGAACCTTTACCACATTCAATGCCACCATTGATGATGTTGGTGATAACCCCATAACCGGGAAGGCGACCAGCTTGGGTATCGGCAGCTGATGGCTTCC
Source organism: Clausena lansium (assembly GCA_030449835.1). NCBI lineage: Eukaryota > Viridiplantae > Streptophyta > Magnoliopsida > Sapindales > Rutaceae > Clausena > Clausena lansium. The sequence goes on from JASUUF010000313.1 coordinate 65,789, forward strand.
ATTGGCCTGTGATAACATCGTGGCATGAAGGTTTTGGTGACTGTGGAGTCATCCAGAACCAGAAAGCAGTCTTGAATGAAATAGTAGGATCATTTGCCACAGCATCTGGGTTGCCAAGCAAGTCAACGTTTATGGCTTTTCCTGCTGGACCGTAGTTGTAGTTGCTGCATCATGATTCATGCGTGCCCAAAGTCAATCTCAAACAGTCAATCATTTCTTCGAGCTAGTTAAAACATCATTGTTTTCTTTCTATATAGTATATAGATATAAATTAATTAAATTAGGCTGCTACAATACAAATTAAGTTAATTTACATATAAACTGATTACTAATGATAGTGAGACCTACGTACGACTAGGACTCTAGCTTGCTAATTACGTTACTTACTATGAAATCTGGATGGGACCTCGGCCAAAATATTTTTTACCAGGGGCACATGGCCATTGTTGACTGGGAACACAATAATCTGGAGGGTTTCCTTGTTCCTGCTTGAAGCAATATCCCCATGCATATGGACCATCGGGTGCAGTAGGCCAGCCACCTTTAAATATTTATGCATTGCATTAATTGACCTCATTAATATCCATTTAATTAATCAATCAATTATTAGCCACCATATATGTATATATATATAAATTGAATTGGTTACGTACGTAATGCAGCTACACAAAATAAATCAATTAAATTAACCTGTAGTTTCATGTGAAGTTTGAGCCAAAAAGGCAGCAATTTCTCTTTTGCGAGTATCGGTGTCACCGGTTGTTCCGAAGGCACCAAAGGAGTTGGCAGCAGCAATGAAAGCGTCGTAAGTGTAAAAACCTTTTGCTTGGCAAGCAGCATCATTGCGATGCTTCAATATCTGCTCAAATAGGTCCCTGCTAATTAGTGAACCGATATTGCCCCCGCCGCCGCTAGGGGTAGGTACGGGAGTCGGATTAGTCGGCGTGGGTGAGGGTGACCCACCGCCATTGCACTGGCTTTGGCAGCCATCAGTGCAATAAGCAGGAGTGTTGCCGCAGAAGCCAAATTTGCTGCAACACAGTCCTCCTGGACATACAGCTCCTCCAGCTTGGCTGCCACACTGTTCAGCAGACGCCAAAGTGATCCACAATGCCAGAGCCAAACCCCATAATAATCACATATACAACTTCATTAACTTAATTCCTTTTGTTTTTTTCTTTTATTATTATTTTTTGATTACTATGATCTGTTTTCTTTCTTGTGGCTATTTCTCTCTCTCTCTCTCTCTCTATATATATATATATATGTGGCTTGAAGAATTAAATTTATAGCTGCTAGCTAGACAGACATTGGATGTATCATGTATCTATGTGTGCACGCTATCAATCTCATTATCTCAACTCTTAATTAATTTGACTATTCAACATTCCGTCGGCTACACGGCTAGAATTTGGTAGAGAGGAAATTACGGACTATGATAAACGTTGTCCGTCGGCTACGAGGCTAGACTTTTGTCCAAACGAAATATGATAAGCTCTTGGATTTTGATAAGATTGGTGAGAGAATCAAGATAAGTATGAGGAGAAACAATTAAAGGAATTTTATCTAACCAACAAGGTGTTGGCTCCACTCGAAAATAAGTCCCCTTAAGTGGTTAGGACTGGGTGTGCTCCCTAGTTCAAATCGCAGGGAAGTCGCCCTTGTTAGGAGAATATGTGTCTCCTAGTTCGAGCAGGGATTTCTAATCTGGGTTATGGTATAGGCTTAAAAGTGCCTTCCACAGTTAGGATCTACTCAAATATCTCATGACAAAGACCAAAAAAAAAAAAAGGGAATTCTATCCGACCCTTAACCATCTTTTTCTCTGGATTGCTTTTTGCCAGCCACCTAGGAAAGTTTTTTCGTTATTACATTAGATAACAAAATCGTGTTAATATGTGGAAAAGATTGCGGGGAATCATATATAGCGTATGCCATATGCCATATGCCATATGCTATTATTATCAATCTCTATATTTGCACAAGATAATTGTGGTTCTATCATTACTCATTAATTATTATTGATGCTAACGGCGGATTAATATTGGATCAACTAGCTTTGGAAAAATTTGAAGAGTAATTTTTATCAATTCATAATTGTTTTATATTTGTGATAGTGTCCCAACTTAGTATTAAAATTGTTTAGATGATTTTGAAGAGTTTCAAATTTTAAATTATTTTTTAAAAAATTATTAATTATTTTGATTCTATAAACATGAATTAGTCACAGCTAAATGAATACAAAAGAAATTTAACAAAACAAAGGAATAATAAAAAATATGAAACTATAAATAATTTCCCTCGTTTTCTTCTTCTTCTTCATCATCATCATCTTCTTCTTCTTAATTATATACATGCAAATGTTATCTATTATTGTATTGACAGTGAAATCATTGTATATTATTTCTAAAACACAAAATCTTGCAAGGACAACGGTAATTAAATAAAATCTATCAATAAATAATAATATAATATAATTATATTGCACCTACTTAATGTATGTATTACGTGTATATATTTATTTTAAAAAAATCATCATGGTATTATACTTATATTGATTCATACACATATATCATACATATATTAAATAGGGATACGCTGTAATCTCTCCTCTCTTTAAAGTATAACAATTTAGGGCGCAGATGCAGAGGGGGTTTGATTGTAGCAATCCAAGTTGCTATTATCGCTAACACCCAATACCCAACAATACCTCGTACAAAATCCAATCCTAGAAGCCACTTCATCATCGGCACCACGCCCGCACTCCAGCCCACCGTTGACTGTATTGATGATCACACCAAACCTTGGAACCCTATTGGCAGATCTGTCTGCATCGAGCCGTTGCCCATCTTTGTGTGATCACATCATGGCTCGGTGGCTTACTCTTGCGGGGTCATCCAAAAGTACCAAAACCACAAAGCTGTTTTGAAAGACAAAACCGGTCAGTAGCTACCGTATCCGGATTGCTTATACCAAATCCACCCCAAGGGCCCTGCCAGCTGGCCCGTAGTTGTAGTTGCTGAATAGTCAAGGAGTCAGCAGTCAATGTCAAAGACAGAAATGCACGTATTTGTTGTATCAATCAAATTACTACAAGCCGTGCGTGTATAAAATAATTAGAGACAATTGCGAATACAACAAAGTTGGTTAATTACTACTTTAATTGTACGTATATATATGTCACGTACATAAACCAAAATATTGTATGTATAGCGTTACTGTTATCTTTTTGAATCGAAATTAAACTTGCTTGCTGGGTGAGTTGGATTGGTCCTCGGCCATAATATTGCCTACCAGCAGTGCATGGCCATTCTGGTTTGGTTCGCAATAATCTAATTTGGGTTCTTTTTCTCTAACAAAGCAATATCCCCACGCGTATGGACCATCATCCGCTTCTGCCCAGCCTCCTGCTCGATCGATCGAGCTCAAATATTATCAACTTAATTAATTAATAAATTAATTATATATGCATGTTCAATTTTTAATCTCATGAGTCAATTTATGATATAAATATATATATATATATATATATATATATATATATATATATATAGATATATATATATATATATATATATATATATGTCACACTTAGCTAGCCCAGCGTACTGTATTTATGTACAAATTAAATGTATACTAAGTAACCTGTAGTTTCATGAGAAGTTTGAGCCAAGAAAGCTACAAGTTCCTTCTTACGAGTAATATCGCTCGTTACCAGTTGTGCCAAAGCCTTTTAAAGGAATTGGCAGCGATGATGAAAGCATCATAAGTACAGAATCGTTTCTGCATTTAAGCAGCTAGTCAAAAGTGATTATACTGAACCACACTGGCTCTGACAATTAACTCCACAGTGTTGATGTGTGATGCCACACCATCCGTACTCGCTGCAGCACACAGCTCCTCCAGCTTGTCTTCCGCATTGTTCTGCTGAAGCTATTCCCAGTAGAAATGACAACAAAGCTATTACTATTAAGAGACTGAAACTGTGTGCAACTTCAATTTTTGTAATTTTATTTATTGGCTAGCTATTCTAGTCCAAGTGGCGGCCTGCTTGTTAATTGGGACAATTACTTCACTTGTTCAAAATCAGAATTTTCCAAGAAAGTCCGGTAATTTAATGACTGATGACATTCTAAATTATGTTCAAAATCATAATTGTATGATTAATGGCATTCACCTCGATGTATTCTAAAAATTTCTCTTAAATTTGATATTAATATACATGCATTCTATGACTTTATGCGCATGTATAGAAAATGATGATATTTAACAAAGTTCTTCTTCCTCTCAATGTTTACCCTTTAGCCTGCGATAAAGATATGTGTTGTATGGCTAACAAATATAACGTTATTTATAAAAGCTTAATCTTTGCAATTGTCATGCCTACATGCGTATGTAAAGGGAAATTTATAAATTGGGCTCTATAGTCCAATGGTAAAGAATGAAGGAGTGAATTAAAGTCCCTGCAATTTTTCTCTAATATGAGAGAAGTATACTCTCTAAAATTGGAGCAGATTCCTCTTTAATTAGAAATAGTACTTTGAACGAGGCATAATAAAAATGATGTCGATTGGCTTCAATAGCTTCTTGATTATAAAATATTAGTAGTATTATAATTGTGATAAAAAAAATTTATACCAAAGTTTTTTTTTTTTTTTTTAATTTTTAACTTTTTAATCAAAGAGGGATGGAATGACATTAACTTACGGCCTTCATAGAAATTGCATAATACGTAATACGTATGTCCTTCTAGACTCTATCGATCTAATTCTTCTTTGTCTTGGCATGCAGCGGTTAATAATAATAATAATTATTATTATTATTGCTTCCTTGTTCTGAGATGATAGTTGATTGAATCATATGCATTTATAAACTAAAACACGCTTAAGTTCCGATAAGTTTCAGTTGATTTTGTGCCCCATGACAGAGAATAAAATAATTAGAGATTTTGTTTCAGTCGTGTTAAATTGCATCATATAAATACATTGATATCCTTCTTTTTCAAACTTTTTAATTTGTTACTTACTTGGTTGGGAGACGTCAAACGATTTGCTTATTTAAATTCACTAATGTTATCCCTATATAGTGATTAGTGACAGCGTTATTTGAGTTTTTTTTTTTTTTTAAATCTTATTTCATCATCATCTTTATTAGTGCGGTTTGCGGGTTCTACACGTATAAATTTTGAAAAGATAGTTGGCAGTGGTGTATATTTGGAAGATCCTTCAAAATCTTGGGCAAAGTAATGAATTGTGTTGTATTATTGTTGTATTAAATTTAAATATAGTATTATATTTGGTGTAATATAGATGATAGTCACCTATAACATATGGTAAATTTTCTATTTATTATTATTATTATTATTTATTTATTAATAAGAATAATATTATTTTTTATAAAACACAAATCAGTGGCTGCTGAGTGCTAGGCATCTTTTGATATTGAATTTGGTACATTTATAATCTTCATCTTTAATTTCTACACAACGGTATAAATTAATAATATCGTTCATTAAGTTTTCATTTGTTTTAGATAAAAAATTAAAATTTCTCTCTCCATAATTTCAACCTTAGATCTATGACGAATGGAAGCTTAATCACCAAATATATCTAAACCATTCTTCAAAAGAAAAAGAAAACCTTAAAAAAACTATTGAGATTTTTCAATGGAGCTATACAGTGATACTATTAATAAGCATATTGCCATCAATTTTGTGAACTCGGTAAGCCTGGCTAACCAGAATTTGGCAATCAGTGTTCCTTCAATTAATTAGTGATGATAACCTCCCAAAACTCGCATATATATATATATGTATATATATGTATTTAGGAACGACAATTTAGTCCGGATGGGATGATAATTTTTAACCACCAACCAATTTGGGGGCTATATAATACAAAATGCACTGCGTGTGCAGATTGCGGAAGCGGAACGTGAATGCTGAAATCAGTTTAGGGCCCCGTTAACGTTAAGCACGTGGTCCATAGATCTTGCTTCTTTAATCTTTATCGATCTTTCCTTTCTGACAAGTGACAAGTTCTCTTTGCTTTTTCTGATGTTTATCTTTTTTTTCTTTCTGTTTTTAATGAGAATGTTTATGTTTATCTAATTTTCGTTTACTTCAAAATTGAAAGCGGGTTAACACAATAATTCCGCCGGAAAAACCAAACAACAAAATCATAACACTAATTTTGCCAACACATGTTCAACTCAATAGTCAGTCACTCCATTGTGCCATCACCAGATGAATAGCAGAAAAAACCCAAGTTTTTTTTTTTTTTTTTCTGTTTTTTTGAATGTTTCTAAAGGATCCTCCACCATTCAACCACCTTCTTCTTCTTCTTCTTCTTCAAACATCAAAATTTAGTGCCTTTTTAGTATATTTTGTCTATTTTTTATACTCCTTTCGAAATAAATATCATTATTTTTTTGTTAAATCTTTTTTAAGATTAAACGTTATTGCAATTTTTGGGTGTAGATATAAAGTGAATAAGTAGTATTTATATTCATTATTATATTTTTATTAAGAGAAGTTTAAATTTTGAGTTTTTTGAGTAAAAATTATTAAGTTTTTCTTTAAGAATTAGTAGATATTACTACATATTGGGTAATATTTACTGCTACATTTATGAAATTCTTTCAATTCTTTTATGTCAAAAATTAATTTATTTGATCAAATCTCTGCAAAACTTCTATATGAGCTCGCTATTCTCCATTAGATAATATTAATTCTACAGATGACTAGATAAGGGTCCTCTAGCTTCACTTGTTTGTTTTTAGTTAGAATTTGAGGACAAGTTGCACACAAGCTTGACTGACCGACTTGAACACAAGCTTAACCAATTAATTTTCAAGCAATTTAATATTGGTTGATCATTTGAGTTTGAATCCTTAAAGAGATAAGAGATAAAAAAAAATCTATTTTTTCTGTACCCACTTTTATTAGATTCTTTTTTAAAAAAAGAAAAAAGAAAAAGTTGTGCACACACAAATCACAATCATAGACGACTAAAAATTTCTTGATTTTTTAATTTTTTTCTTGTTTTTAGTACAATCCGCGTCAACAAATAACAAATGTCCTTATACTTTGTGCATACCACAAAGAAAGAAAAGAAGTGATCACATTGTAAATCTAAAATAAATTGTCAAATGAATATGTAATAAAGCCCTTGTGGTATGCACAAAGTATGATGGGGTACCAAATATTAGAGAATTGAACATATCTTTCTTATAAGTTTCCCACAATTCATTTATTTCTGTTCATTACATTTGTAGCCGTTCGATTAAATCTAACTATTGACAATTCTATAATGATTGTTACTGTATCATGTGAGGCAGCAAAATCCATGTAAGAAGTCTCAAAACCAAATCTCACGTAAACAATAATAAATTAGTAACCCCTAGGAAAAGTACATATATAAAATCTATCCAGTTAATCTGCCACTTGGGACTTGAATTGAGAGTCCCATAATCTTGTATAGGATTGGCCAATTGAGAATATAAAGACTCGTAGAACATCATTATGAGTACGAGTATCAACTATCAAGATGAGTAAGAAAGTATTAATTGCTGCCACGATCAAATTCTTATATCTAACTAATTTAATTTTTGCGTCTATAATTCTATATGGTATAACTGAGGTAATTTCTTTGGCATATATAATATCATATTAAATGGTTTATGGGCTGACTCAGAGACCAGAACTTATCTCTCAAGTCTCTCACTATATATATATATATATATATATATACACGCACACATATATAATTCCTTAATATAGTAGGTAGAGGTAGAGGGAGAGAGACGTAATGGCAATGGAATGTTTGGGCGGTCGTCAGTGCTCGGCCTCTGCTAATAACGTGCCATTGACACCAATAAACTTCCTAGAGCGAGCTGCCCATGTCTATGGAGATTCTACTTCAATTATTTATGGCACTGTTAGATTTTCTTGGAGACAAACTCATCAAATATGCCTCAAGCTTGCTTCTGCTTTAGCCCAGTTGAAGATTTCTCGTGGTGATATCGTAAGTTTCATTTTTCTACATCTTCATTTCACTCGTTCAATGTTTTATGCATAAGTATTTTATCATATTATTAATTGATTTCTTTTAGATCACTTCTAATATTATTGCCTTCTGCTATATACGCATATACATATATACATCTAACTGGCCTTATTAATTACTACTTAATGCATGGCTTGTTTCTTATGCATAGCAACTGATTTTTGTAACAAATTAAAAATCTCCATAAAACAAACAACAACTCAAACTTGAAACCAGAATCCAGAAGGTCTTGCTTCCACATGAAAATTATATGAATGGTAAAAGATTGTTATTATATTACAGGACTCAATTATTTGTGATCGATACACACACACACACACATACATATATATATATATATATGCATATCTGTGTTAGTTTGAGTTAAGCGATGGTTCTACATGATTTTAAAGTCAGATTTTAAGTCCGAAGATAACTTAAATAACGATAACGTTGGATTGAAAGAAATATTAATAGCAAACAATAACATTGGAAACTTGATCAATCTGATCAGTGTTATGAATCTGCTATTTCTTTCATTGGAGATGCCTCAACCTCAGAAAACTTTAAAAAATGAAAAATAATGGAAAATAACCTTTGAAAATTATCGACACTACGTGCCAAGTGGACTCCAAAAGGTCAAGACGTATTGGGTTAATAATCAAGTCAATGGAGTTTAATATAAAAGCTCTACTTGTAATTTGGTGAAGATATTTTATAAATGTTGTTACATAAATTATACAGCCGTAGGATACTTTGTAGTTTGTAGTGTCAGTACAACATGTGCAAAAAATTAAAGTGTATATAGTAACACATTAATTGGCGGACCCTCTTCAACTTCAACGAACTCACAAGTCTTTATTAATTTCTTGGTGTCCAAATCAGGAACTCGGACAAATTAATTGCAAAATTTGTCGGTTCCACTTTGCACGATTGCTGCAAGTGACTAGTCCACGTTCGATGAACATGAAAATACAAAAGAAAGGTCATCATAAAATTAAAATTAAAGTTAAAGGGCATCTACTTCTAGCTCGTAGCTAGTATCCAATTTCGATTCGACTATCAATATGTTAGCGCGTTAACCCGGAAAACATAACTCATCGCCGTCATCGGGCCCCTGATTGCTATTTGTGGAACGGGCTTGGGCTTACCTCAGTAATTTGCAAAAAGTATAGTTTAGTCATACTGGGTTTTGATCTCAGCTCTCGAGAACTTGATACGTGGGCTGTCGCTCTTCATCAGCTCTCAACTAGTTATAACTTTTCAAGTGTTTTTTAATTATTATTATATACACTGATACCCACACCTATATATATATATATATATATATATATATATGAATGAATATGATGAGCAGGTTGCGGCTATGGCACCAAATATTCCACCACTATACAAGCTGCACTTTGCTGTTCCAATGGCAGGGGCAGTTCTCTCTGCACTTAATACTAGGTTAGATTCAGCCACATTGGCATCAATTCTTCAACAGCTGGAAGCCAAAATCATATTTGTCGATTATCAATTTGTGGAAGTTGTCCAAAATGCACTTGACATACTCTCCCCCAATCGCAAATGTGTCGAGGCACCTCTCCTTGTGACAATCCCTGAATGTGACCATTACCAACCAAGTACTCTGTTCAGTAACCAACCATTTCCCATCGGGCATTTTGGATTACAATGATCTTCTGGCAATGGGAAAAGCTTGATTTGGAGATGATGCAAACTTGAATCGCTTATCAGATCCGATTTCTGTGAATTATGTTTCAGGATCATAACTGTAAACTCTAAGGTAGCTGTTTGTTTTCACAGAGGTGTCTGTATCTTCAATTTTTTGGTGGCAATTTCGCTATGACGATGAGAGATATGCCTGTGTTTCTATGGACAGTTGACATGTTTCCGATGCAATGGCTGGTGCTGCACTTGGGCAATGGCTGCGATTGCGGGCATCAATGTCCGCATTAGAACTGTCTCGGCAAAAATCATATTTGATTCAATACTTATCTACAGCTGTTACTCACTTATGTGGCTAGCCCAGAATTCTCTACATGATTGCAAATGGATCCCCAAGTGACCAAAACCAACTTCAAAGAAAGTTGCACCGCCGTCATTGCTGGTGTTCCGCCCGCAATCCAGATTTCAGAACAAGTAGCGAAACCTCGGACTTATCATCGGCCATGCATACGGAATGATGGTAGTTCTTGGTCCAGCTATTAGAAGCGCCATGCGAACCTGAGGGGAGTCTTCTGGTATTGGATCAGGAACATGAAATGATCATTGATCGCAAGGAAGCTTGGCAATCTTCTCAATTCAAGGTGGTTGATGTGAAAGATCCGAGTACAATGGGGAAAAGTGTGTACCACATGATGGAAAAACTCTGGGTGAGATAATGTTTAAAGCCAATACTATGATGTTGGGATATTTCAAGAATCCGAAAGCAACAGAGGAAGCTTTTCAGGAATGGATGGTATCACACTGGTGATCTTGCAAGTAGAAATTCTTGATGGTTATGGGCTCAATGAAGGATCGAAGAAAGGACATTACTGTTTTCTGGGGCAGACATTATAAGTGCTCGGCTGAGGTGGAAGCAAAGTTGTTAAGTAATCCAAAGGTTTTCGGAAGCTGCTGTTGTTGGAAAAGATAAAGATCTGTTAAAGGGAAGTGCTCTGTTGCTTTTTGGTGAAATTTGAATGAGGGATGGGAAGCATGTCCCGAAGAGCTTGTTAAGTTTTGTGGGATGAATTGCTAAGTTATATGGTCTCAAGGGCCATATTTTTTGAAGATATACCAGTCAATTCTACTGGAAAAGCGCAGAAATTTGTGCTCAGGGGGAAGGCCAACGTGCTAATGCCAATGCCATGGGTAGTGGTCTCCTCCAATCAAAATGAAGGGCTTGATTTCATTCACTTTTGATCCACCCAAGATATAACCGTCCAAATTTCTATATTCCTTGGAAGTGAAAAACTTCAGTATGTAGATCAAAGATTCACATCTTGCATGTTATCAACTTAAATAGTAATTTGGTGTTGACAAAAAATTTTACTTCCCATTTGAAAATCCACGTTGATGGTCCCTAAGAAGGGCCCTAGCCACTTAATGCTCATATGAAGAATTCCGCTGCTAAAACAATGTGCTCGTCGTATGAGCTCGACAGAGTCATTGCCTTCGGATTACAGAGGTCTGAAAGTTGTGTATCATCTCAATAATTTGAGGAAAGTTTAATCACGGTAAGTGCAGAAAATTGAGAATTAATGGGCTTGGTGGTATGGTTATGATGGAAATTGCGCAAAGACAAAGGCCAATCATGTATGTTGTAGGGCAATTCATTGTGCGTATAGCATCAAAGAAAATCTGATTTTGTTATTTGTTTTTCCAATATAGGCACAGCTTATCAAGAAAGCGAATGGAGGAATGCACTTGCTTGGGAGGGCCCCAATTCCCATATACTCATTGTAGTAGAATGCAACTTCAATTAATTAAAAACCTCACATGTAAAATTTCACTGAAATGGTCATAAAATCCCTTAACAATTAAGTCACTCTCATGGCAGATTGATTGACGAAATCATATTGATTTTTACGAAAACAACTTGTCAACCACTTTTTTTAATTTCACTTTTTCAAAAGAGATCGTTCTTCTCTCAGTCCTCTCTCAAAAAATCATCCTCACCTTTATTGAGCTTTACCTTGAAGAAATTTCCTCTAAGTTCTAAATACACCCTGCATTATTTTTTTCATTCATCTATGCGCTACATCAAAGCAAAAGATGTAGTAGTAGTATGACTGATAATATCATATGGCTTGTTTATATAATAAAGTTGTACGATTGATCTGAACCAGAAAAACGAAAAAGAAAATGATCATAACAACTTAGATGAAGCCTTCTACTTTGGTGAAATCCTTTGATAATTGGAATTAGTTTTCTAAATGTGGAGGTTACGTATGTTTTAGTTGCTTAGTGTTTGTTATCCAGTGATGGCACGTGCCCCTTTATTTAAATTAACTGAGCTTTATACCTTAATCCGCTAAAAGTCAGGCTTATCCTGATTCCATGTTTATTTGCCTGTCTGTAACAATATAACAATATTTTAACTGAACCTGCTCGAATGCCGAGCCAGCGTCAATAAGATGTTCAACAGAGGCACACCTAAATCGCTATATAATTAATTAACATTAACAAGTTGCAAATTCGCTTCTCCTCTCCTCTCCATCGGACCGCTACCCTCCCACCGAGACTCTTCAATTCAGGTAATATTTTCACTTTTCACGCACTCTGCTTAAGCTTTCTCTGTCCAGTTGAAGTTTTAGCTTTCTGGGTGTCTTTTTAATGTTGTTACCACTGACATTTTCTTTTTGCAACCAAAGAGAAATGTTCTAAATGTTCATGTTTTCTGTGACAAATTGGTTTGACTATTAGTATGGAGTTGCTGTAATAGAGTGTAGGTTGAATTTACTTTTCTGGAAAGGAAAGTGGGATTCCAGTTAACTCTGGCCATTACCATATCGGAGCAATGTGATTATTCTTATACGATAATGTTGTCTCTTTTGTTTTAATATGTTCTCTCAGTAATCAACGCTAAACTGTTGCCAAATGTTCACATGTTTCATTTTATAGTGCAATGTTGTTGAGCAAATAATTTGAAATACGCTTCTTGTTAAATTTTTCATTGATTTTAAGGACATACACAGGCCGACTGGTGAGTAATATGGCAGTTGGAATTATTCATAGAGGACGCTCTTGTGGAATTACAGGTACAAGTTTCCAAAGAAGAGCAATAAACGAAATGGGCAAAGCTTTAGAAATCAATAGCATGGTTTCAAAGCTCCCTCCCAAATGTTCCTTTGGGGTTATAAATTGAGATAAAAATGGCTTCAAAGTTAATGCTATTATGTGTGTTGTGATCAGTCAGTGGTCAACATGCTTCAGATTATATCGCAAACAATCCTTCTGGTGGCTAGGGAAAGGTAAGCATCTGACGGTGGAGAACTAAGCAAGTAAAACTTGGAACTTATTTGCTTTAGGCCTTTTAACTAAAAGTAAAGTCTTTCTGTCAAGTTTTTATCATTTCTTCTTGTATCAGCAATTTTATTCCTTTTCTTCTTTTTTTCTAAGCAATGAGTTTCTGGAATTTTTCTCACAGTGAGTCAAGCAAGCAGGCTACCACCAGCCAACTCAGGTGTGCAAAATGTCCAGCTTGACCTTATAATGTTTTCTTTACCAGCAATTGTTGGACAAGCAATAGAGCCTATGTAAGCAGCAACTTTGATGGAAACAGCTTACACTAGCAGAGTAGGTAAGTCTTATGGTGCATGCCAAATTTATTTCACACCTTCAATTTCTTCGGAAGGCTGAGAAAAATGCCGTTTCTTTTTGTCCTTTTTTCCTCTTATTTGGACTGAATGTCATTTTTCTGTGCACTACCTTCTATATCCCATGACTTTTTCATGTCATGTATTTTCCTATATGACTTTTTCATAATGTGTATTTTCCCCTTTGGTCTATCTAGTCAGATAGTAATTTTTTGGAAGCTTATAGTCTCTTCCTTTTCGGTATTGAGAATTTTCTTGTTGTATGTGTGGACTGTAATTCTTTTTTTTATTTTTTTTCCCTGCTTTAGCCTGCATATAATTAATGTACTGAAAAGGTCCCCTTTGAGTTTTCAAGACTGCATCAATATGTTTCTAAACTCCAGATTCAATATCCTCTCTCAAAAAGTATTTCTCCAATATCCCTCTTCTCAGTGTTGCAACATCATTTGTGGCTGAAGATATCCTCTGCGAAGTTCAAGCAAAGATTCTACTTCAGGTGAAGTTTTTATAGCAGATCTCTGTGAAAGCCTCTATTCAACTTTAAAGCTCTACTAATTTATCTTCACATTTAGGTCCGCATAATAAATCAATACTTGAACAAACTTTACATGAAACGGTGCAACTAACTTTTCCTTAGAATATGACCATAATGATGTGCAGATAGTAGCCGTCCAGACGGGAGTTACAATGGCTGTGATGAATCAACTGATAGAAAGCTTCTACCTTCTGTCTCAACGGCTTTAGTTTTATCACTACAATTGGAATTCTCGAGGCTCTAGCGATGTATTTTGGATCTGGACTGTTTCTCTATTACTATGGGCATCACTGTAAGTTAAACCATTTTATTACTGAGTTGCACTAAGTAATGAAGGGTCTGTAATTCTGCTTCTTTTTATTCCAACTGATCACACTAGTATATTATAAACTGGGCACAAATCCCAATTATGTTGCTTAAGCAAATCTTTACTTTCATTGGGGAGTTAATTTATTCATTTTTTTTATGTATCCATTTCCATTTATATGATGACTATATTTAAAAATCATTTTCTGGACAGGCTTCATCTATGCGGATTCCAGCACAGAGGTTTCTGTCTCTGAGAGCAATTGGTGCTCCTGCAGTAGTTGTTTCTCTGGCCATTCAGGGCATCTTCAAGTGGATTTGCAGTATACAAGAACTCCTGTATTTTGTCTAGGCAAGGTTTTGGCTAACCTTTTCAGAAATTATTACACAGAAAGAAAGTTCTTCTCATTTTTTGTTGCATTCCATAAATGAATTACTGGAAAGATACTAGCATGCATGTTCGTGCAGCATGGGATAATTACTACCCGGCATATTATTTGTATGTCAGGCTGTTTAACACAGACAAAAAGTTCACTTTTATTTGTTGAGCTGGATCTTTCCCAGGGGGAAACAAACAGCAATGATTAATTCTTAGATAGGCCTTTTTCAAGGATTGGGCAATTTTTCAGCTGTATTTATGTTTCCGATACTCATGTACTATTTTAAGCTAGGTGTAACTGGAGTAGCGCCATTTTTACTGGCTGGATCTCAGTATGTTCTCCAACTTATTAAAGTCTTCTTTTTCTTTGATGACACCAAAAATTGTACAATGACACACTTTGCTTCTCTTTTTTTCAGATACATGGTCACACTTTTGATGATTTGGTATCTTAATAAGAGGACTATTTTATCAGTTCCCAACATGAAGAATTTGCACTTTGGTGACTACCTAAGATCTGGTAATTGTCCTTCCCTTAATATGCCATTATTTCTGAATCTAGTATGCTTCCATCTATATTCTCCTCTTGGATTTTGATGTCTTTTCAAGTAGTGAATTCAAATTTAAAGCCTTTTTGCCCATAAATCATCTGTTTATCTGTGTACTGTATGGACGTATTTGTACATACCAGATAAACAGAATGAACCTTGTGTCCAGGTGGTTATCTTCTTTTGGAGAACTCTGGCTGCTGTCATGACCATAACTTTGGAGCACTTCAATGGCTGCTCGTCAAGGAGCTTTAGCCATGGCAGCCCATCAGAGCAGTGCTTTACAAGTGTGGTTATCTTGTCTCTATGCTTGTAGCAGATGCACAAGCTGCATCTGGTCAGGTGTAAAATTTGAGGAAGATTATTGGGTTATCTATACAGTAATTTCTTACATGCAGCAAGATATTGTTTTTAGCTTAATCATTCGGTTGATTTATTGAGGTTTAATTTTAAACATAAGTGAAAGAAAACAAGGAGTCTCTTTGATTATTCTTCCGAATGTGCTTATTTACATAGGGGTTATCCACACTCATTTTCTCTTTTTAATTTTGAAGACAATCAGATTAAGTTGTTGGCTTTCTTTTAGTTGCCCTTAACATTGCAGAATTCTCCATTACTTGTTGTAGGCTCTTATTGCTAGTTCTTTGCTAAAGGGGACTAAGCAACACTGTGAAAGAGATTGCCCATTTTGCTTTAAAGGTGACTTTTGCTTTACGGCACTGCATAAAATGTTTAGCTCATTCGCATTCTAAGTCTTATTCATTCTTTTTGGGTTGAATCTGTTTGATGATTATTTGATTCATATTTTCTCCAGACTGGCTTGTTTACTGGTGTTTTTCTAGCTGTCATATTGGGTGCTTCTTTCAGTTACTTAGCCACATTGTTTACCAGTGACACACAAGTACTTGGGATTATTAGATCTGGTTTATTGGTATGTATGTATCTGCTGTCAGTGTGTCTGCGATTATAGTAATGACTTATGAGGTGTCATTATATTCATCATGTGATTAATTTTTTTTGCAGTTTGTCAGTGCCAGTCAACCTATAACTGCAGTGGCTTATATTTTTGATGGCTTGCATTATGGTGTCTCAGATTTTTTCTTATGCTGCTTACTCTATGGTAAGCTACCTTATCAAATTTGATACTTAATAGATTAAATGTTGTGAAGGTTCTAGTCATCACTTGTATAGGTTGTTAAATATGTATGAGTGATGTTCAGATTGCGGTGGGAGCAATTTCTTCCAGTGTTTTTGCTCTATGCTCCAAATGCCGTTTTTGGCCTTTCGGGAGTCTGGTGTGGTTTGACTCTTTTCATGAGCTTGCGTGTGTTGGCTGGATATTTCAGGTAAATTTTGTGGAATGTTGCTAATGCATCATTTTGGCTGTCTATTGATAATGTCACATAACGAATGGTCAGAGTATTTATAACATTGTGAAAGCGTCGATTGCATTTCCACAGATTATTATCGAAGAATGGTCCCTGGTGGTTCTTACAGAAGGACATACCTAAAACTTGAGGTATGTATAACGTAAATAAAGCATATCAATTTGATTATCAGTAATCTATCTTTCCCTCTTCAAATAAATATTTGTATGAGTCATCTATGTATTCGTATTTTCTTCATTTCTAGATTGCCATCTGAAAAGGAGAACCATCTT